>LR736892.1:1954769-2093347 GCA_902654985.2 Oryctes borbonicus | reverse complement strand
AAAACATTCGATTGCAATTCTTACGATTATTACCGCGAATGTAGCAATACTTGCTCGTTTACGATTCAAACCATAGTACGCCTTATAAACCAGCAATAATCGTACCGCAAAAATTGGTCAATAAAAATAAGCGGCCAAGAAGAAGCATTCGCATGGCGGCAAAGCAACACCCCCTACAGCGACGTCGAAAAGTCATAAAATCAAACTGCACACGCGTCGAAGGCATGTGGATAAGTGTTTCGAAAGAATTCGACGCGTTTTATTTCCTATTCGCGATTGTTATAGCGGAAATACGGCGGGAAGTAGAATGAGACGGTGGGTGTGTGCTTGGAGGGTAGCGATAACCCTTCGCGAAGTGGAAGGAAAAAAATGAAGAAGCGAAATGGATCACCCGCTGAGCTGTTCTGCAATATATCTTTTTTGATATATGCATGCGTGCATATAGTTTGGAAAATATTGAGAAGACTACCGTGTACGGAGGGGCACGTGATCCTCTCTATTTTATTGTCCGTGGGAAAGATGCATTTAATACCGTTTTGAAACGTGGGGAAATCATTCGTGGGATTTTAATGTAGCTCTTATGGGAGATCTATACATCTTTTGATTTCTACGTTCTTCAAAAGAGATGTAATTCTTTCGTATTCGTAACATAAGCTTTTTTAATGGAATTAGCTACATGCATCTTTATGTTTCGATAAACAATTGATTAGCAATTACAATTGCTATTGTTCAGTATATCCGCTTGCTTAAAGCTAAAATTCCTCTGGCAATTTTCAATAGTTTTAGCCGTATCTCAGTGTAATCTCGTAAATTAATTATTAATTATTACTTGTTAAAATTGCACAGTTGTTTGTGGTGTAAAATGTCATAGAATAGCAACTTAAGAAACAATGCTTCAGTTGCGTCCCTGAATCGCTTGCATTATGACACTTCGAAAAATAAAGAGCTTCCGTTCGCGTTTTGTCACGAATATGTTTTTGGAAAAGTAAGATTATGAAAATTTGCTGTGGTCAAAACAACCACTGTCGCTACTACTAGTTTCTTAAAGAGGAAGAATATTAGTAAATAATTCACTGTCACCGCTAACGATTTGGCGCCTAAAAAAATGAGGCAAACATAATTAATCAAAAGCAATTAACAAACTTACTTAAAAAGATCATCAATAGCACCAGCTACACTGATTAGAAAAGGTACATAAATACAATAACAAAGTTAATGTAACATCTTCTTTATCAAAATTGGTCCGACGATCGAATTTATCAATTAATAAATAGCTAGTTTATTATATCGATAAACACGCACATTTATATATGCAATAAACAGATTTATTGATATAAAAAACACATTTATTAGTGTTTTATGAATGTGTTTATTAGAAATATGAAACAGTACATTAAAGTAATATATTTCTTTACCAAATCGGTCCAACGAACGGGTTAATTAGTTTAATGAAAGGTAGTTTATCATTTTTAATAAAATAAGAGATCAATAAACTCAAATCGTAGAAATAATATGACATCGATTTTATTGATGATGAAAACTATTTATTTGTAGCATATAAATGAATTGAATCACATTTTATTTTAGAATTGTTACAAATAGTACAAAAGTAAAAAGATACAATTTTATAATTTTAAGATATAATTTTATTAATTCGACAATTTTTATCCGTTTTGAAACTATAAGTATTTACTTATAAAAAAAATTATTCTACAAATAATTTCACAAAAAAATTTTCTACCTTATATTGCTACTCTAAATCGTTTCATTTTATAAATTTCTATATTTATTTGTGATTTCTTTTACAACTGGTTTTTAATTAATTATTTGCACTTACCATCTTATTCATTAATTATATATATCTAAATTAATACTTGATTTAATTTTAGGAATAGCTTTCACCTGACCTGAAAATGAGCTGCGCATAGCTCAAAACACAGATGAGATGATTACAAACAATATAATAGATGTTTATATAAATGGTGAATAACTGCAAAAATCTTCGAAATATTCTACTGTATAATGAAATATGTTTCTAATAAGGATTTTTCCTTAATATTTAATATATTCTTAAAAGATAGGTGTCCATTTTATTTTGTTTACCTACAGTACGATTCTATGTGTATATCAAAATCATGATAAGTATGTTTACATAAAAAGCATATCAAAATAAATAAATAAGTTAAAATTGGACGCACCTTAATGTGCTTCTGCAACTTTTACGTTGTTTGCGGTGCACTTTGCTCTGTAATAAGGTAATTTATATATATTACATTAATTGTTTAAAATAAGTACTTTCTCTCTCTCGGCCGTTCTTTTTTGTATTTATTTGGAAAACTTTTTTTGATTCAAGCCGCTTGAAAGTAGTCCTTTTAAGGTTTAAGATCATAGTTAAAACCACAAGGTGTACCGAGTAAGAAAGACGCAAACAGAAAGAAGTTTTCCAACCACTTATCCTTCTACCTTCAACCTTGGTTATTTAAAACCCCAGCTATTTGATTATTCTCTTTTCCTTAGTTTAACCCTTCAATACTTTCTTTCCTGTCCTTGCATCCGGCATCTCCTCAACATATGTTCCAACAATTTAATTGCCTGCTTTTTATCTTCTGTTCCAATGACTCTACCTCCACTAATTCTCTTCTTTCATTTCGAGACTCTGCTCCGTATATCAGGACTGGTGTTGTATATCTTAATTTCCGTTTTTCTATTGACTAGTATCTCATTGACAAACGATTTTAATACTGAATAAAATACATTATTTATTATTTATCCAATTATTTTCCTCCACGTTCATATATTTATTCTTTCCTATTACTGATCTTAATTATTCATCCTTATTATTATATTATTATATTGTTATATTGTTAATTCTTTTATACATATACCGAATTGTTTCCATCAAATCTTTAAGTGCACATCTCTTTTCCAACACATTCCAAATTTTATCTCTATCTATCGCATCAAATCACTTTGACTGTCACATTTGTTTCTCTTTTTTGAATTTCCTACCCACTCTTGTGTATTTTTAACTTTTCCAACGCCAGCTTGTACGTGTCTTCTAATGTTGTCCATATTAATGTTCTCAGTCTCCCTTTCAATATTCTTTCAAATACATTACCAGCCACGCGCAATAGCAGAACGTCTCTATAATTTTCGCATGCCATTTTATCTCCTCGTTTGTAGAACGGGATTACAATAGCTGTTCCCTATTTATCTGGAATTTGCCTTTATAGCATATGTTATAACAGGTGAAATAACAATGCAAAATATCTTCTGAAAACTTAAACTTCTGAAATGGATGCAATGGATCTTCCTAAAGTAAAAATAAAACAACGTGATTTTAAATACATTAAAAATTAATTATACCGCATGCAATAGGTAATATCATATGTCAAAGCATGCCCAATGTCGTAGAGTCAAGCACTTAATAGCTTCCCATAATAAATTAATAAACAAGTATTAATTATATTGATAAACAGGAATGCATTTTATAACCACCGTTTATGGTGTAATAAACCATATATTGTTGTAGAACCTTATTTAAAACAACAAATTATTGAAGTCGGAAAATTGTTAACGGGGGAAGCAGCTTGCTTCGAGACGTTTCGTGACTACATCGAAGATCTTACGTTTTATATCTGTTTTTACAGAGCATATCAAATATTTCAGCTAAAAACTAGAATTTCGATAATCCTATCAATCATCGCCTAAACACTATATCATATCACCTAGAAATCAGGGTTTTTATTCTTGGAAATACATAAAAAAAGATTGCTTTAAATACTTCGATGTTTCCTCAAAAATTACGCAAATACATTAGCACGGATATGACGTATAGCAATACGAATGTGAGAGAACGCGAAATGGTGGAAAAATAATAACAATAATAAAAAAGCCCGAGGACGTCAGAGAAAAGAGGAAAGCCGGTAGATGGATCGAAGTCACAAATCATACGTCAGCTTTAGCCTGACAGTCTAGCGGCGTATCAAATGTCCCCCCATGGCTCAAAGAATTCGAATGCATTTAAATATAGATATTTATTACCGGGGATATACACGACGATATATACCTTTCTAACAAACTTCGCCGCGTGATGGCTGTTGTGCTTTTGCAAACCCCCGCCATCTATATCGCTTCGCGCGGAACTTTAGAACTGTATATACAGAATGGATGAGTTGGAATTGAATATTCAGTACCATTTAGTTAATGATAAGCTACTTTCGCCCAACTAACAGGTAACGCTGTTGTTAGAAAATCTTTTATTTGGTGACGGATTTAGAAACTTGAAAAAGTGTTCAGTTTTCAGAGTGCGCGATACAAGTTTGGTTTTCAAATGGAACACCCTTCATTGTATGTCAGCTTTCTTCAACGTTTCTTATGCTCATGTGCCTTAGGTTTTGAGATATTTCATTTAGAAAACTAGATTTGTATCGTGCGCTGTGGAAACTGAACACCCTGTATAATTAAATATAATTTTATGGGGAGCGGAACTGGCCTCCGTATATATTTTTTTTACTTTTTCTCTAAATTGCTCAGAAAAGAAGTTACCTTCTGCCCATGAACTAGATAGATACAGATTTAGTACAATATTTTACGAATTAGCGGCTAAATAAAAAATCATAATATTCACTCATGATAAGCAATTCAATAAAAGCAACTATTGATAGAATTTACATATATGGCATCTTATTTATGTATCCAACCTACAAATAATCGAAACCACCAGAAAGAAAGGTTCTTTCTTTTAGGTTTCTTCTAAAGAAGACTCCAACTACTAAAAATACCAGTAAATTGTGTTGCTTATTAACAATATATTTTGTTATTACTGTTGTTAATGTTACAAAATACCTTTTTTTTTTTGGATAAATGTTTGCAGTGACGCAAGGAAGATACAACTCCTAAAGCATAAAAATAACTACCGCAACGATTGCAAATTTAGCACTTCTGAATGCAATATTAACGGTCTTTTTTTTTATTAAACATTTGTAATTCTATAAGGAAAAGGCAATATACGAGGACTGTTTTTTTTTTAACCTCCCTTCGTGTCTGTAAACAGTCACGCGAGCAGACGAGGATGCCCAGAAGACGACTGCGCATCTCCCCCACTATAATATTTGCCGCCACGTTTTCAGCCAAGTTACAGGGGCTGCTACAATTGATTCTCCCGCCAAGCGTGAGTTGCATACTGCAATACGATTCCTTCAAGTACAAGGTGTTAGTGTAGCTGAAATTCATTGAAGAATGAGCTGAGTATACGGCGAAAACTTTATGGAGGTTTGGTGTAGGAAGTTTAAAAAAAGCCGAGCCGATGTTCACGATGAAGGGGGACAAGGAAACAAGTCTGTCGCATCAGAAGACATTGTTTAATGACATGACAAAATGGTTCGAGAAAAACGGAGGTCATCAGTGTGTTGAGTGTGGAATGAAGGTTCAAGATCAACTGTGTACGCTCGATGGGTTCCAAAGATGACCAGAAAGTTAGCCGAATCGGATCAGCGCTGACGTTTCTAACCTGTTATGAGGTTGAGGGCGAAGATTTTTTGAAATCAATTCTGACTGAAGATGAAAACAACAGTCACAGCAATGGACGCACTCAAACTCACCAAACAAACACTGAACAACAGGAAAGTTTTGGCTACAGTGTTCTGGGACCAAGAGGGTGTGTTACTTGTTGAATTTATGGAACCGGGGACTACAATCAATGCAGCTATTTATTGTCAGACTTTACAACGATTGCGGAGAGCCATTCAAAACAAAAGAAGAGACATGCTGACTTCTGTTCTTCTCATTAATGACAACGCCCACCCTCACCTGCTGCTGTAACCCAACGACTTCTTGAACAATTTCGATGGGTGGGAAGTTTTTGAACACCCGGCGTATAGCCTTGACTTTGCGAAAAGCTCATCTCACATTCAGTAAATTCAAGCTTAAGCATGTGGACTGAAATTGCTTATTCATTTACAAGAATAATTGCAGGTTTTACACTGAAAAGGTTTTAGTTTACTATGTGTGTGGTTTTGTTTCTTCAAACTGGCTAAAGCTCGTGAAAATTTACAATAAATGACGCTTGACAATATTTACCGGCACAGAATATGGCGACAGCATGCGCGACCAAGACCTGCGCAATACTTCCGGCCATCAGCAGCTTCTGTTTTGTATCTTATATAATTTCACTACGAATTACGTTTTAATCAAGATTAACTTAATTCAAGATTAAAATGTGTTCTGTATACCGGAGATTAGTTTCTTTTATTAAATAAATAAAAAAGTTAAATTTAGTTATTACGACAATCAAGTAAACTTGTCCTAATAACTGATAAGGTTTGCGAATTCTTAAGACTAAAATCTTAAACACTAATGCATCAGCACACTACGCCCTCCACAGAATTATTTCGAGAATTCGTGGCTCCTCACCGCCAACCGTAAAACCGAGTGATGTGAGAAAAAGCTTTTAATTCTGACATGTATGTATTGTTCTATCTCCACTCTGGAAGAAGTTTACAAGTATATTGCCTACTTTTAGCGCCTATATATCTTAAAATTAAAGTATGCGAAATACCCGGGACGAAAGGAAAAAACGCCGAACTGTAACACAAAACATAAACATGTGTTCGTTTTACCCTAATGAATCTACTAACACGGAGCAGCTAAGAAGGTCTTCTTCTTGGTTTAACAAATTTATTATACACTGCTTCGTTTATGCGTTGTGCTGCACTTAATGATTCGATTCTCTCAATGTGTCATGTGTTCTTTTAACCCGCACGCAATTTTGTAAATTCGCGACTTTTCCTTCGTATTTGGTTTCTCTTTCAGATTTTCTAAGTGTATTTTGCGATCTATGTATCTGTGAAGATAGGATGCGCTGTCTCTTTCCAAACGCCAGCAACCGCAGCTACCTCCACCAGTTTCAATCTGCGGTTATCCATATTGTTTTGTGAATTTTTTTGACGATTCCTGCAGTTATGCACAACATAAATACTCTGGTGTTGCTGTAAAAATATTACATTTTAATGTGGCAATGTTTCTGGGGGCGCCACCTCTAGAAGAACCCAGAAACGTTTCATCCTATCCGCACATAGGAAAGTGTATCATCAGTCAGATATCCCAGTTGTATGGGTAATGGATCAAATACCATAATTTTTTTGGTTATTGAAGAATCTGCAGGTTGTTAATAAAACTAGAAAAGGATTTAATGGCTGCGTATTTAACTCCGAAGAAAATCTGTGAAATATACGCTTCTCTATTAGACACGCATATAGCTATTAAATCAGATTTTGTTGTCAAGGTGTATTATTACGATTCTTACAATTAACTAAAACAACAGAGTTCTACATCAACTTGTTGTTAGTGCTACTCAATAACGTTACCAAACTAAAAGAAGAAGCAAACAACATAATCATGCATGTATGTAAACATTTTTAAGCATTCTGTATACTATTCCCACATCACAATATATAAATTACACCCCACATTCCCTCGCCCAACCGATATTAATACGAGTTCTCATGTTGGTTAGCATCTCGGCGACTCCGCCAAAAATGTAACCGGTATTTTATGTGACTCTTCCTCCAATGCTGCGGCGCTTTTTTCATTAAAATCGTCATCACTCTTTGCCATTTTTACAAGTTAAATCACCTTTGAGAGATATCGTAGATAGCAAATACACGTACGTACATATGTTTGCGTATTTGTATTCAGAGCAGGTCTTCCCTTTTTTTTCCCCCAAAAAATAGAACGCAGAGAATGATAAAAACGCGATAATAAATAATTTATAAATCTCCTACGCAAGCGTAAAATTTGTTATATTTTAAGAGGTAAGTTGATTGTATTTTATTTGTCATTTCCCTATGCTGGTGCGATTCTTTGCAAGCATACCGATTTAATGGGTACAGCAATAGTAATAAATGCACAGAATTTGATGGAGGTTGTTTTGAACACTTGCTAAACATTAGTTTTCTTTTTACATTTAAGTTTGTTATTCGCCCGATAAAGTATGGTTATGTCTCTTTATAATTAATATGAAAGAAAATCAGTTGAAGCGGTTGTACTGGTAAATGTAAGCAGTAATAATAACGTCAGCTTCAAAACCTACTTTTACAAAATAAATGGCAATAAATGAATATTCGAAATTAGAAAATGCAAAATTTTAATATATAAATATAAGAAATTGTAATAAACAATTTTATAAAAAGTGAAGAATTTATATTATAGTGGTTCATTTTCTACGTTGTTTAATCATCAGTAATTTGTGCTATACTTTATGCAAACTTTGGACGTAAGTACAGTGGAAAATCACGGAATATTTTTCTCTTTACAATCCTATACCTTTTCTTGTCAATTTTTTTTGGTTTTTTCCTATAAAATCAAACCATCTATACTAAATATAAGTAATAATCTTTGTATTCCTTGTTAGATGTTTATAAATTTATCCTTTGTTTGACTACTGTTTTACCTTATTGTTGTCTGTTTACCTAAGTTTGTTAATTAATAAATCGCTGTGAAAGGCAGTTCAGCGCGAAGCGTGTGTCCTTGTTATTATTCCTTTTTTTCTATTTTTTATAATTATTTGCATTTCATTTTGCTTAAAAGCCACCTAATAATTTCTCATTATGAATAACTGCAGAAATTGTAATTCAGCTATTAAATCTAATAGCCCATCTACACAATGCGATGCTTGCCGCGGACTTATTCATGTAAACTGTGCGGGTTTATCGGAGGGTAAGTAGGGCAAAATCCCGTTGCCTCACTAAAAAATGATTTTTGTCTAGCATTAGAAAGTCTAAAGAATGAATTCAACGAAAAATTAACCACATTTAAGAAAGATATCGATGCACGGCTGAATTCTCAAAAATCCGATCTTAACTTTGAGGAAGTTGTTGAGGAGATAAATGAATGACAATCTAGGAAACAAAACATTGTAATCTTTGGAGTCTCAGAATCATCTTCGGAATTGGAGAGCAATGCACGTTTAGCGGCGGATAATATTGAAGTATCTTTAATACTGAAATCTATTGAAACTTCCGTTGAAATTTCCGATCTAAAACCCTGCAGACTTGGTCGCTACAACAGTTCGCATGATACTAATCCACGACCTATTAAGATAACATTGGATAGCAAATCTACTGTTCATTCTGTTATTAGGAATTCTAAAAAATTGCGAACTACAACTAAATACAAAAATATTTCCATCTCGTTTGATAAAACACCCCGGCAAATACAAGCTTATAAAACCCTTAAGGCTGATAGGATCGCGGCTGAAGAAATAAATTTAAAAATTAAATATGTGCGCGGTGTGCCGAAAATTATTCATTTAAACTATCTGATAAACCCAAGTACAACCATACCATACACTGTCTTTACCAAAACGTTAGAGGACTTAAATCCAAAATCAACATTTTCCATAACCATCTATCAGTTCGTGATCTTGATGTTCTGTGCCTAATGGAGACTTGGTTAAGTGCTGATGTTTCTAGCAATAAACTTTTTCCTCGTCATGATAGTGTTAATGAATACACGAATGTTCCATTCTATATTGACTTTAATGATAGTCCAAATCAAAAGTATACCTTTGTCCAGCCTGTATAATTTTTAGAGATCACTTTTATTTTGCCATCAAGCGCAATGCTTCAAGTAAAAATAAATACAATCATAAAAGTAACCTGCTTTATGTAATCCGTATAATTTAAATAAGCTGCAATGTACCGGATATTCCATTTAAATGTTCACAATTTTTACGTGTAATTCTTCTTTTGAGTTATCCAGTATATTTTAAAACAATTTTAAAACTTGCTCCCAATGAACCTTCATAACCTTATATAGCCCCCCAAAAATATTTTACCGCTGTTACCCTACACAGAGAATTGCATCCATCGATATATGAAAGACGACATACTGGAAAATTTTGAAAATGAATGCTTCAGGCCGCATATGCTATAGGACTAAAATATTTTTAATAATCCAACACTTCCGGTTACACCGGAAATAGCTGTCAACATTGTTACTTTAAATGGAACACCCTATATATTATTACATTTTTTAATTCAAAATTCGATTTTAAAGGTTATTTAAATTATTATAACGAAAAAACTATAAGTTTGGCATGTGTCATTTGTTTAACGTGTTTTTGGCTTTCTTGTATCTGCTTAAAAACAATGAGTTTGGCAAGAAACACCCGTTATCAGGGCTACCCTGAAGACGGCAGAAGATTGTCTGCCGAAACGTTGCATTCTAAAAATGCAACAAACGGAGGAAATATCCCCAACATCAACTCAAATACATATTTTAAATATTACATATGGTCTCAAGAGCACGAATTAGCTTTGGACAGCATTATCTGGATAAATACAGGCAAATTTACAAAAAGTTGACTGACACCCAAGCATTATTCTCATTACTGGAGCAATTCAAATCCCTACGTATTTAGAACGGAAAAATCCAACGTTTCATCAATGCCAAATTATTTCCTAAGTTTGGATATCTCCAAAGTTGGACTACATAAGCTACATTCTCAGTGCTAGGAACAAAATTGTGTTAGAGTACACACTTTGCCAAATATCTTGACAAGTATCAATTTTAGGTGCCTAGTGAATATGACCGTTTTTTCTTCAGCAATCTGATAAGAAAGAAAAAATAGGAAATGGTATTAAAGAAAGTGTTGGTACTTTCTCCGTTTGAAAGCTTAAGTGTAATTGTTGAATAATTTTTTCAAAAATACTAATTTTGAAAAAATTTATTCAGATTCTCATACTACGGTCAACAGTTTTCAAAATTTCTACTTTTGAAGTTAAACACTTTCGCTCTTATAAAAGTTCACGTGTACTCATTAATCTGTCCAAAAAGATTTTAAAAAAATATCATAGTTGTTTTATTAAATATAATACAATTGACAACAGACATTTTAACTTCTTATCGTTAACAGTAAGAAATGCCTTGAAGAGAATAAGCAAGCTAAAGAAAACAACTAGAGGAGATTTAGAAGAAACAACTTTGAAGCATTAACCTAAAAGGAAGAAAACAATTTTTCAAATGAGAATTTCAAAGAAACACACTTATTGTAAGTAAATTTAAAACAATTTTGTGAAAAGGGTTGAAAATAAAAGATAGGAAGTTGTAACTATCATTTAATTCGATTTTTCACTTACTCAAACATATTTCAATTTGGTGATCCTGTCAGGATATTTCGACTAAGTCAGAATAGTCCATTTTTCAAAATTCAAAATGAGTTTCAAACATATTTAGAATGATATTTAGGCATTGAAACAACATTTTGAATAATTTTTGAAATCTTTAAGATCAGAAGTATAATTTATCAACACGCCAAGAGCACGACGTGATTCTGGAGATTGCGTGGAAGATATAAAAGGACATAGTATCCTTGAAAGTAGAGCTGTTAGTATGAAATCAGGGAAAATTAGGCAATCTGATAAGAAAAAAAAAATAGGAAATGGTATTAAAGAAAGTGTTGGCACTTTCTCCGTTTAAAAGCTAAAGCGTAAAAAATATTAATTTTGGAAAAATTTATTCGGATTCTCATACTACGGTCAACAGTTTGCAAAATTTCAACTTTTGAAGTTAAACACTTTCGCTATTATAAAAGTTCACGTATACTCACTAATTTGTCCAAAAGATTTTCAAAAAATATCATAGTTGTTTTATTAAATAGACCTTAAAATGGGATTTGGAATTCAAAATGTAATATAGGGTGTTCCATTTAAAATAAAGTTAACTATTTCCGGTATAACCGAAAGTGCCAGATTATTCAATAGCACAGCTCTGGTGTACTGCTAAGTTTTCAGAATTCTCCAATGTATACTCTTTTATATATCGATCGATGCATTTTCCCGCGAGACACTCTGTAGATATAACATTTATCAAGAAATTAGTCAAATAATTGTCCTATAAAGCCTGCTTAAACAAATTAATATATCCGATTACAAATAAAATTTGTTTTTTTATTGTTGTCATGGTAACCAAACAGTACTAACACCATAAACCACACAGGTGTAATATCCAGTTATGGTTTAAATTTGTTGGTATTTGGTAAATTTGTTCAGTCACACAAGAATCGAATACCAGGCTACACTGACATGATTACAAACATGTTAGTCGAAACTCCACCAATAAATGGTTACAGGTGACCACCTATAGTTGCAGTACTTTCACGTAAGTGTTGTAATTTGGAATTCGTTGAAGGGTTGCATTTGCTCAGGAAGATACGTGCACATATACCTAAACTTTTTTACTAAACCGTACCATGTTACAATCTTTATGTGCAAATGCACCCTAGGCGAGTAACTTCGGAAAGAGTGTTATTTATATTCAACTGGTTCACTACAAGATATTTCATCACTATATGACGACACTATGACAACAAAAGAATAAAATGGATTTCACAACATTTAGACTACAGTATGGTTATATCCTGCATCCCTTCTATACTAGAAAGCCACCGTCTCTGTAATTGTCCTGCGTTGATTGGAAAGACTACGAGGATGATTCCTTTGGGCATCGTCCTAACATACGCCAAGACAGTAGATTAGTTGATAGAGAGAACTAATCCACTGTCTTGGCGTACGCTAGAAAAGAAGCATCCTCGTGGTCCTTCCAATCGACACGTCAGCGCAGGACACTTACAGAGACGGTGTTCCATGTTCGTTTTCAACTTGGCAACTTGCGCATGATCTCTGGTTAGAGCCATCGTGAGATAATGCTTCTTTAGTCGAAAATGTACATCAGCATCTTAACAGCTGTGCAGTCCCAAGTATCTTGCTGCTGTCGGCTTACTGAGATAAATTGATGTGACTTTAGTGGTGTGGTAGGAATTACTATTACGCCATCTCTGCAAAAATTTCTCAAGGGTGATAGACAAAAGCGGTCGAATAAATGGTTCTGGACCGTGGACTGTCATGTCCGAACCTCTTTAATGTTGTTCAACATTTCAACTGAAAACAAAACATGCAGCGCTGCATGTGACACATATCGACTTCTTCTGGCTAATGCATCTGGTAAAACGTTAAACATTACGACCCGACTTTAATATGAAAACGCGATATTTGCAGAGCTAATCTCGAAACATTGAATTCGGGAGCCTACGCTCCCGAAACATCGAACCGATGTGTACGCTCCTCTCGTACACATACACGTATAAGTGTTGGGGAGGTAGTTAAAACGTTACGAAGACTGGATTTGGCCCTCGTTCCAACCAATCCAAAGATACGCCGCAATAAGTCGGCTAATACACTAATTTCGGCTCCCGAAATCCGTCCGGCTACGAAAACAATGGAACGACGACGTTCGCGTTTTGCGAAGCTCTATTCTGCACACACACACAGATAATAGTACGGAGAGAAGCACACAACTCCTCTCGAATCGTGCGGTGGCATATCGGCTGTCACAGAACTCTCCCTATATCGTCCGCCTTCTCGAATCCACCGCTGCGTCCCATACACGAAAGCAATAATAACAATAGACGGCGACGACGACGACAACGAGAGGAAAGGATACAAATTCCGGTTTTTGGCAGACTCTAATGTCGGATCTACATATTCATATACGAACTAGCAGCATGCTTTATCTCTATGGCCTAGTGTTTATTCAGAAACACAATCAAATCGGTAAACTGCCGCTGGAGTATTGTAGAGTTTCGGGAATAATCGCCCATAAACTTCTCGCAATATCCTATGCGTTTTCGCAATGAATTTTTGACTATTTTCTACAACAAGCGGCCTCTAAAAAATAATTGATGGTTTTTTTCCCAGTAAAGGGGTAAAATTGGGCGCATCGTGACCAGTCGTGACCGGCAATGTGTCATAATCTGGTACTTTGGGATGAGAATAAACAAACAAGCGAACAAACTTCCAAACATTCAAACGGTAAGGAAAGAAGCTGCAACTTATGATAATTTGAGAATAAAGTGAATTAAACTAGTAAACATTGAATAGAATTTTGTGAGTCACGACTTTCTTTTTCTTTCTTATCGTATTTATTATTCTACCTTTTTTATATAAATTGATCTCGACTTTGTTTTGCAGTATCCAACAGATCATTTCTTTCTTGTTTGTGATTCGCTGATATAAACGACTTTTGGATCTTATTACTACCGTATACGTCCGCATACGTGTAGTGAAGTTTGGGGAAGATCATAGACATAGTAATGGACAAAATATTGATCCGTATATTACAAGCTGCCAATTGAAGTATAATTTTCTGTTACTGACGTAATCATACCCTTCCATTCTTTACAAGGCTTAGTCAAACAGGTCTCAATCAAACCATGAGTAATGAAGTGTATTCCCTCCATTGTTGAATATTTAAAACACACTGCACAATTGTGCACCTTAAGGTTCAATCACAGCAACTGTAAATATTTTATAAAATTCTTCAATGTTGTAAAAACATTTTCGCGAAAGCAACTGTTTAATCTCGAAGCCAAACACCCGTTTTGACAATAATTTCAAATTGTTAATGCCTTGATTTATAAAGTATTCTCTACATTAAATACTGAAATACAAGCTGCTGATGATTCATAAAGCCTGTTTTACAACTTGAAACTGACCCTCTAATCTGTAAATCAAACAATCTGTAAATTAAAAAAGAAAGTTCGTCAACATTTAAAATAAATTTATTGTAGTCAAACCAACTCACTAGTTTTGCAAAAGCATTTGCACAATTCATAAATAGCTCGTGTCTATCATCGCCCGTCACTATCACATTTGTATCATCGACTATACAGTATTATACAGTAAATCGTTTATAAAAAATTACAAGCAATAGTGGCCCCAATATGGAGCCTTGCGGTACATCGAATTGACAAAGCTAGAGACGTGACGAGATGCTGAGCTTCCACCATCAACACCTCTCCGCCACCCCCGATGTGCCTCCAAAATTTCTAGTGCCACTCCCGTGACAATTTATTTAACAAAGCCTTGAATAGATCACAATTAATACATGCAACTAGTTTTTGATTATTAGTATTATTAATTATTTCTTCTGTTATGTCTAACAAAGCAGTGTTGGTAGACCTCTTATTAATGAAACCGTGTTGATTGGGAGAAGATTGGAAGAAGCAATTAGTTTTCAAGAACATTTTCAAACACTTTCGATAGTACGGAAAGCAATGATATCGGTTTGTAGTTATCAATAATTGCTTTGTCGCCTTTCTTATGCAAAGGTAACTTTCGATATTTTAAAAACATCCGAATATTCACCAAATTCAATAAAACTGTTAAATATATTTGAAAGTGAAACAGTTAGAAAGTCAACTACCAATTTAACTTTTGTTGGAATTTCATCATGATCCACAGCCATAGTGTTACTGAGATTTAAAAAAATAGACTTAATTTCCTCGGACGTAACCGAGAAAATGTAGAAAAAGGGGTTAAAATCAGTAACAGGTCCGATCCGAAACCGAGGTAAAACTTTTATTGAACATAGTGGTAACTGCAACTGGATCAGAGATCAACCTACCAGCATTATCGGTAAGCTCAATATTACTGCAACACAAATTGTAACGTTTAAAATATTTTTATATTTGCTATAATAATCTTTAACTACTTGTTCTGGAAACATTTTATGGGGATAGAATAATTCACATTTCGTTTGACGTGATTTCTTTTTGTGGTAGTGGTAGCTTTCGCAAAGGGTGACATTTGTTAGAATTATATGTTGGGGTTATCCCCGATGTACACAAGTCTCCAATCAAACGCCTTCATAGCGGCATAAAACCATTCCGCAGCGTGTAAGCGCATTTAAATTCAAAAAAATGTCTCCGTTGATCATGGGCAAAATCGATATCGCCCTACAATTACCAATGTCGGACATTCCTTTTCATAAAAATGAGGCTAACAGCTGATTTTTGAAATTCATGAGGAAATCGTCCGTATTTCACACATAAATTAAGAAAATATGTTACCATGCCCTACAGAAAGGTAGGAAGGGATTTTTACGTGTACTATTGAATTTACGGATACATTGTTTAACGCGGACTTGCACATCGACAGTTTATGGTTAAATAACACCAACTACAAAGAACATGTTTTTTGACAAGCTACAAAATTAGACCTGGCAAGTCTACTTGCTACCAAGAGATCTATTTTCTAGTTGTCAGCTAATATTGACTCCATTATTACACTGCGCGGCAAAATTATGGAATAAAAGTAAAAGCAATTTGTTTTACGAAGAAGCCTTCGGACAGGTCAATTTAACTTTTTAAAACTAAAAATTTTTGCATCCATTTTAAGTTTATCTTTACTTCCTTTCCTGTTTTCAAATATTTACGCCATCGACATTTTCTTTAACGACAATACCCGATCATTTTTTATTTAAAAGGGATCATTTAATTCTCTCGGCGGCACCATCAAAATTTTAATACCTCACGTAACAATATTTTCAAATAAAAGTCATTTAAAGGAGTGGAAAACATAAATTTTATTTGATTTGTTGCTTATAAGTGTAGTTGGCACTGTAGCAGGGTCGGGGTTTGTTGATAAAGGTGTACTAGTCTGAAATGTGATAAAATGAATGTCGAAATTTAAAAAGCTTATAGAGGATCTTAAACAAGATCAAAGGAGAAGAAGGAGACATGAAACGTGGCATCTAAATAATAAGCTTACGTAAAAACTAAAAATGTCTATAATTTATTATAAATCTCAAGGTGCCGGGTTCGAACCTCGAGCTCGCAACTTTCTGAGTAAAGTTTTTTCGTAACGAAACATACATATTAGGGAGCGGGCGTAATAATAACACGTGGCTGGCAGAAGCGCTTTGTAATTATTGTTATTATACGAAAATTAGTCGTTTGACTGCCGTCTTCCACAAATGTGCACTGATGAGCTGTTACACAATGCAATATGGGTCTTTACACGAGAGTTGAATGGTAGCTTAATTACATTAATATTTTCATTATTATTATTACTATTATTTTAAATGGTAAAGTGGACCTAACTCATAAAGATGATGCCTCAATAAGAACATAAGGAATTGTTCTCTTTTTACGCCACAAACAAAAGTCAACCTTTAAAAATGCAAAAGGCGGTTTTACTTATTTATTGAAATGTTCAAATAATGCGAGAAAATTTTAATTCAACCCTTGCAGCAAGAATGAGGGCAAAACAGGATTGAACTTTGCGGATTTTAATCATAACCAGTCGTAATCGTAGTTTCGATCTGTACCTAACATTTACTTGTTTACGTCTGTATTTACAACTCCAAAATATCATCGTGCATGCATCTCAAATGTAGTCTTATTCATCTAAGAACATAAATCCACGATACAAAATATAAAAGATTCCGAAACTCATTAAAAAATACAATTTAAGTAGAAAAAGCTATGGGGCTTCTGAGAATGCTTCACTGTTTGTTGTAAACTGGTGTAAAATTGCAAGAATTACCATGTGTAAAGCTTAAAACCATTCTTCCTCTAAGAATATAATCCATACTGAACGTTATTGATCAATTGCCCGAGAAATTCTACAGTAACTTTGTAGAATGCATGTATGTATGATGAGTATCCTAATCCGGTTAGTTTTTTTACTTGAGTTTTCCTTAACAAGTTTTTAATTGTAGAAGCAAGCTTAATTGAACACAAGCAAGAAATCCAGAACTTTTGAAACGATCGCTAAAGATGCATCTTATTAAAATCTAGATAATAACCTAACTTCTTCCACCAATTTCTCACGGGGCTTTCCATTGAATCGCAACGGAAATGGAGTCTAAAACAGCGTATAAAATATTAAATTTTACTTCCAGACATTCAAGAAATATCATATAATTTTATCATAGCGCAATATTTCAATCAAATCAACATATTATTCATATCACAATTCCCCCGATGTAAAGAGATGAACTCAAAAGACGGAAAAGTTGCTGTTAGAAAGAAAAAAACGATAGCATTGACCGTCCAGTTCGGTTCTCCAGTTGACCCGTTCCTATATTGTGTTCGAAAGAGTTCGGGATCAAAATGTCGCAGAACTGAATGTCTAATCCACTGGAGCTGTCCGGAGTTAAGCCTTACGCGAAGGGCAGACGCCGACGCTCCGGAAATACGAATAATACGTCCATATATACGTATGATGGTGTATTGTGGGGAGGCTTAGTTTCGGAAAGGTTTTGTCTCTTGAAAGGCGATATTTATTGATTCGGAGAGTGAAATAGAATGGATTTTGTATCCTTATACACGTGCTGTTTATTGGCTGTTCTCGTCTTTGGTATGATTTTAGAAGCAAACATTATTATAAAGTCCCTAAACGTGCATGTATGTATAATAGGTACGATAAATGCAAAGTTTTCTATGAGAGAACATCAAATTGTTTCTTGTAACACTATTATTTCAAAAAACTCGTCGCTAAGCAAAGTAATCATAACTGCCGAAACTCAATTCCGAAGGCATAAATTATTCTTGTTATTTATTGTTACATCCTGCATTTGTCATGCCTTCGCTCTTTGTTCTTGTTATTATTTTTCCTCGTGCTCCTTGATAGGATAAAATCTACAAACCGAACTGCTTTAACAGAAGATACCATGATCCAAGTCGCTACAGAATTTGTGGCACGGCCATGGCAAATAAGGTGATAATTGTTGCCAGATTTACATAATATTAATAGTAACAACATCAAAACAAACCTATCTGTCAAAAACTAATAAATCTTCATCAAAGCTACCGTAATTAATTAATTGAAATAAAGTTCGATAAAGTAAAAACGTAACAATTAACAAAACAAGACAAAAAGGAAGAAAATAATAACGAGGACAAAGAACGAAAGTACGATAAATGCAGTATACAATAACAAACAACAAGGATAATTTACACTTTTGCTTAGCAACGAGCTCTTGGATCAATTTTCAATCTTCATTTTGAATGATTAATTTCAATTTATTCATAAGAAAGAAGTTGGTGCTAACGTTACATAAGAACAAAAACAAAATTATTATTTTTCTTATGTTAAAGTATAACATATGTGATACCGTTGGATATGCCTTTCACACGCTTTTCCATAAACGTTAAAATATACAGGGTGTTCTATTCAGAATAAGAAAGTTTACGTCACCTCCAGTAAATGCTACCTGAAATGCTATTGAATTGTCGATAACAGCAGAAGTTAGTTTAAAACACCAGAAATCGACCTATTTCTTCTGAAACGCTAACTTCTCTCATTGAAAAATTAATATAGGTGACGCATATTTTACGACCTTACTGTATAATTAATTCAAAGTTTTATTCAGAAGACATTGATTGATTGTAGAGTTAAATGGAAACAGTTTTTCCTTTTTTTAATTGAATTTTCAGACTTCGTCAACATACGGTTTTATTGGACTGGCAATATTTAAGGATTTATTAAAAAAAACTGCAATCAAAAATTTTTGTCTCAAATTTAGCTTAATTTGGCTATTTATGCTTAATGTTTTCAATCAACAATTAAGAACAGCAATATCAATATGTTTTATTTACTGTTGTCATACGAACCAAACAATAGTAACGCTAGAAACCACTTGGACGCAGTATAAAAATGCAGGGATGGCGTTCAACTATAAATATCCCTTTTACTTTCATTTTTAGAGATATGCGTAATTATTGAGAGACGTTAGAGATATAAATTATCTTATACGGTGGATAGAGAAAAAATGTATAGTGCTATTTAAAAATGATGATGATGTTTGAATTTGTCAATATAGAACATCCTGTATATTTCGAAGATCTTGTTTTGCTACGTCTAGATGCAGCCCAAGTATACAATTTCATCTTACAAAAAATACGCTAAAATATATTTTCACTTTGAACTTTTCGAAAGAAATATTTCGGAAATTCATCTAAATTTTTAAGGCATCTTATGATTATTTTTCGTACGCCACTGAACTTAGAACATCCTAAAATTTAATTCAAATATGTTTATTAATAAAAAAAAAGTTAGGAGAAAATCATTTTTCAAATTTTGCCCCAACATCTACTGACCAAGAGACATCCAAATATATAAAAAAAAAAACTAAAATTTAGGCAAACAATAGTACTTAATTTTTTTTTTAGATTTACTTAACTATTAATTAAATTAATGAACAATTATGCAATAATTGCCAATGTATTTGACTTAATTTATATCGATATTATAGCCTACTTTCAATTTCACTTAAATTAATTGTATTTTTTTGGATGAAATAAAAATTATTACTAATAATTAAAACTGCTGCAATACAAAAATGCACTAAATAAAAGTAGAACGAGATTATTAAAAAAAACAAATATAGCTAGTAGGTGGATTTGGCGCTGGCGGACGTCTAAAAGAAGTTCAACAACTTGATTTTATTAGACTCTTATCCTCTGCTTGGTTGCAATAATGGATTTCTTGATCTACAGTCCCTTACGATGTCTATATGCAGCTTGTATTTATAGCTCTATATTATTGTTTAATTAATTCAAACCAATCGCAAGAAGACGCTTGCCACTCAAAGTCACAAAAATGATTGTTTTTTTGTGACTTAATATTAATCCAATTAGACACCTTTACCGTGAACGAACAACACTACCTATAACGCTGCATCGTCGCGTACGAATAGCGCTGTCAGCGTTCTACTTCAGCAATTAAACCCCAAAAAGATAAAATTAATATTAGGAGTGAACATCGAAAGTAATTAAATGGCATAAAAGCTTACTTTACAACATTACTAACTGCCGGTTTCATAATTAATTTAAAGACACATTAAATCTGAAATGCAACTTAACCGTGGTTAGTTTAAATGGTTAAAGAAGACTTTAAAATATAACAGCCCTTTAAATTTGCAATTTCGGAGACGTGTTAATTATATTTACTTTCTTGATTGAATTCAGTTTTTTAAAAGATAATTATTCGCAATAGGTTAATATTATTATTAACAATAAACTTTGTTTTTTTTTTGTTCATTTTGATCTACTTTGGTCGGTAAATACTGTAAGAAGTGGGTTTATGAAACAATGCATGGTAAAGTCTCATACCTTTTCTATTAATAATGTTACGTGCAACTTTTGCAACCACCATGTATTTTGATAATCTTGCGAACTTTTCCCGCCAACTTTTTTTGACTCCCTTATTTCTTCCCCCCCCCCCCCCCCCTAGTCTCCTGACGGGAAGGCGTAACAATAAACATATTTGAACCAAAATTTAGTTAAAACAATTCTAGGAACTCCTGAATTTAATACTGTAGTCAAATTTTTACTAAAAGAAACAGTAATAAAGTTAGTCATAGTGTGCCTTGAAGATTTAAGTGAATTTCTGAAATTTTGTGTGGAAGTGCGCTTTTCGATCCGCTACGCTCTAAAAGGAAATTGGATTAATAAATGTAAGTTCTACAGGAGCGCTTCCATTTTAAGTAGGTCGTACTGCATGTAAGCAAATATTGTATTGAATTATCAATTGTTCTTTTACACACTGTTTCTTTTATGTTTTTCCTGAAGAACCTGTTTTTATTACTTTAATGAATTATAACACTTGAAACTAATCTTGCTTACTTTTTTCTGCTGTTAAGTGAATTTCATCCGGTTTTCTGAAATAAATGTTAGCTTTTCCCTGGAAAATATATATGTATGTACTAAATAGGTATACATGTGCTGCACATATATTGCACTTATAATGCATTTATTCTGTTGCATTACTAGTCCTATTCATAACCGTAAGAGGTTGTTTTTCATCCATCCGTTCCAAAGTTATCAGCATTAAAATTATAACCGTCGGTCGGAAGAGATATCGTACAGGGAGGCACACGGGGGGCGGAAAAGGGGGAACCTCTTTAATGTAAATGGTCCATTCCTCCTGGTGTCGAAGCTTCGTTGCGATCACAATAGAGTGTCTGATGAGTGCCAATAAATCAGGGCTATATGCAAAATCTCCCTTTTATTAAATGGGGAGCGCAGGGAGCAGTAACGGCAGCAACAGCAATAGCAATGGCAGTCGCGGCGTCGACGTAACGTTACAAACACCCATCAATATCAGGCCGTAGAGATAACGTCTTTAATTATATAAAATATCGAGGTGTATTTTCTCAATGCAGCCATTAGTTATTCGAAAGGAAATTGGGGTGGTTTTTTTCCCGGTTATTTATTTCGGGATGTATTTTTTCGCCTTATTTTGACTGGTTTTACGGCCGCGACGTTTTAATGTTTCTACTTAATTTGAAAGCTGCAGCTTTTTTTTGGCCGTATATCTACTGGAAATGCTGTTATATTTTTCTTCGACCAACGCTTACTCCCTTAAATAAGCTTGTAAACATTATTTAGATTTTTTTTTGTTCTGTAAATTCCCGCAGACGCCGTTAGAGGCTCGAAGAAAAGCAAGACATGCACATGATAGATTAATAAATTCTACTTTACATGCCAATAAAAAAATCGACGTGTTAAGTAGTGTATAAAATAGAACGACAACGAAGAAATAAAATTATATTGGCAAAATTGCGGCTATCATCCGAGCTAGAGCAGCGAGAAACACTCACTACACACAAAATCATCAGCATATTCAACTGATTTAGTCAGTCACAAAAGTCTATATACACCATGAAATCTTTTCTTAAATCTCAAATTAAAAATGATGTGAATGTCTATCTCATACATTATATCCTTTTAGTGATAATAAAAAATAAACTGAAGAAGCGAAAATTATATTAAAAACACATTTATTAAAAAACTAAGCAAAAGTATACGTAAATTTTAAGCATAAATAAATACAAATGATTAAATTAAGATGAAAATTTATATTTTGTGGGACCACCACCAGCATCAAAAACTGCCTGCTGCCAGCCATTACCAAGCATTTCGTTACATCGAAAGCTATTAATTTGTTATTTCCTGGTTCTCCTTTCTAGTTCATCGCAAATGTGTCCAATTTCATTTAAATTCGGTGACTGGGATGGTGGATGCAGTTGTGTCCGATCATCTTGTGCCAACCATTCCTTGACAGTAATCGCCGAATGTTTTAGGTCATTGCCTTGCTGGAAGATTCAATGATTTTTTGGATTCAAATGCACCAAATGCGGTAACAGATTATCGCTCAGTATATCCATATATTTAAACCGATCCATTTTTACTTCCATAACACCCTCCCACCTGCCGCCATTAACCTCCATACCTCCTCCATGTTCTACACTAGCAACCAGGTTTCCGCTTTGTCTCCTCATTAACTCCTCCTCTACCGTCAGACACAAAAACATTATATTTGCTCTATTCTATTAGTAATTGAGATGGTCTTCGTTGAACACTACCATGGTAACCTTTTTTTCTTAAGGATTCTTTCCCACAAGTGCTATTACATCTCATGTATTACAATCTGCTAATTTTCTTGATCGGCCAGATCAACGACTACTACTAGAGGGATCTAAATGTACAAAATTATTTTGAATTGTTGTACGAGTTTCACCAACTATTTTTCAAGTTTAATTGCAACATCAATATTAGTATCATTGGGCTATGGCACAAATGCCTATTAGTCACTGCGACCTTGATAGATCTTCTGTAATAAAATGCCCTTATGTGTTAGAGTAGGTGAGGGCTCTTAATAAACCTTAATATTACTTTAGGATCTTGATCCTTCAGGTCCGTAGATGTCAGAAATGGCTTACTGAAATGTTGTTGTTGAGTGCGACTAATGGCAACACATTTGCATGGAATGTGTTCTGTTGTCTGCAGATCTCCTTGGCATCGACGACAGATTTGATCTTCAGCTTCTCCTATACTGAATAGGTGATATTCTATGGCTGCATGATCTGTCAGAAATCCCGCCAGTAATCTAAGGTTCCGCCCGCCCTTTCACTGAACGATAGCACTACCTTTGCTGTCTTAGGCAAGCGTGATATGAATGCTTTCACCTGTTTTTGCTCTGAAACATTTTTCCAGTACGAGGTCTTTTGATTGTCCTTCTATGTTTTAATTACCTGTTCTCTGTGGCTCTCTTGTAGGCCATAGAAATGTTTAGGGCCAATTGTTTTTTTTTTTTTGAGATATGTTCTTATCTCAATAATGACGAGAAAAGTAAATACTAATACAATTTCTTTGCTTTAAAATTAAGGAATCTATTTTCTTTCCTAGTCGCAATTTAATAACAAAAGGGTCAGTAACGTCAGTATTTATCAGGAGCATCAATCGCCTTTTTTATCACACACTGCTATCATCTTATAAAAAGTAGTAGTGGATGTTAAGTAAGGAACTAAGGAAACTGAGGAAGTAGGATGTTAACTGTTGTGGCAATTCTATAAAATCCATCCGCTGACATATTTAAAATTTCACAGCACCTAAACACACATCACTAAAGAAGTTATGAAATATGTTTGTAAATTCGTAAGTACTCTGTAATATATTAGTTATTTTCAGTTAACTAAAGAGTATATGTAACTATGTCTAACTAACTGTATCGGCCTTTAATCTTAAGTACTATTTGAATTTAAATCGAGGGAAAGAGCATTTAAAATACAGAAACGTCTAACTACTGAAAGTTTCAGAATCGACCACTCTAGTTTGTTGCAAAAATTCTATTATAGAATTTATAAAAAAAAAGCGCTTTTTATTGAAATATTGCAAATTGCTGAATGTATATCAATAAACAGCAGAAATTTAAACAAATGTAGACAAATAATAGATAAACAGGTTATTTCGAAATATATTTATTCAGGGTCTTCCGGAAAGGTTCCTATTAAAGAACCAAATGTGCAGAAAATAGCAAAGAAATGATATATTACCTCCCTATCCTAAAAAATGGACCCTTTTGTAAGTTAACTAAATTTTGCATCAACCCAATATTCTATATAAAACATATTGGCTCTCTTTGAGCAGGAATTTAAAAGAAATTAAGCTGGTGGGATCTTACAATTCTGCAAAAATTGTAAATGAGGAGGATGAGACAAAATCATCGGTCTTTAGAAACCTTTTGAAGAATCTGGCAGCATGGTCAACGGTAAACTCAATGATACGGTAACATGCGGAATATTATTCTGCATTATTCAACAACCTCGAAGGCCTACTCTCAACTATCATTAGCATTTACATTTTACATAAAACCCAACGCAGGGATGATGTGTAATGGACTAAAATAATTGGGGAGAGGCAATATTGCCACATGAATCAGTTAACAGTTGAAGTTATAGAGAAATTACTATTTATTTGTTACTATTAGCAACTAGCTGAGAATACGCCACGCTAACAACTTTTATTTAAGAGGTGCTTTTAACACATCCCCTACAGCTGAAAATAGGAAAAACAACTTCTCATGTAGTAGCCATTTAGTGTAAAATCAGCGAAAAAAGAAAATATTTTCAAACAGTCTGAATATAAAATGTACAAAAGCCAGCAATACATCATATGCATACAAGTAGTCCATATGGAAATTAGATTCCCCCACCAGAAGTATGCATAACAGATCATTTCACTGCCATTACGCACGTCAAGAATATATTATTTATCGCCTGAATACCAATAACGCTCATCCAATTTCCCATATACCCCCGAGGATTCCTTTTGTCTTGCAACAATATCGCGATCGCGCGTGCAAACTTTGCTGCTTATAAAGAACCAAAGATGGGTCTTTGATTTATGATTTGCATTTTTAAATCGGAGGGTTCCAGTATTGCCTCGCGGTGGCTAACAGAGGCTGGTACGCAATCGAGCAAGTTTTTAAATGATAACTCTTATTGATGTTATGGGCTTCGTCAATGTCCAACAAAATTTAATTAGGGTTGCCACGGTAAATGTAGGAACAAACGAATTTTACATATAATTTAATTTCATTTGAGTTATGCAGTTAAACATCGAAATTTTCGTTGCTGTATCAGTGGCGATGGCGCTGTGTGTAATGTCATATTACTTCTAAAGAACTATTGCGAAGAATAACTTGTACAGAAACAAGTTTCTTTTGTTAAATTCAGTTTTTTCTCTATTTAATCTCCTTGTAAGACTACACACTCTTCCCAGCAACGCTTCCATCTTTTTTAATCCGCCAAAATTTACCCCAAGTTTACGAATATGATGTTCTTCTCATTTGATGAGAATCTCTGTTCCTCGAGAAAAACTATGAGCCTATGGAACAGAAAGAAGTCAACCCTATTCGCCAGATCTGGCTCTAGTTTATCAGTTCGAACCCCAGTTAGTGAATTTTTGGCGGTCACTGAAGCTTTCCTCCTTCCACAATTTCTGCCTTCAGCTTGCAAAGCAATAATGCGTAATGAGATAATCAGTAAACACAATTCCATAATTATCTCCAAAAACATCATCACCTTGCTAGGATGGAACAATCTTCGCCTTTTTCAGAGCCGATTCTCCCATATCAGTCCATAATTTCGATTTTGCCTTGGCCTCGGGAGTGTACTGCTGTATCCAAGTTTCATTTACAGTTATTGATTGATGCCAAAACTCCGATCTATTCTGTTTAAATTGCTTCAACAGCGACTTGGAAATGTTGGATCGAATGTATTTTTGGTGCTGAGTGAACACACGGTTAGCTTTTTCATGCCCAAATCTTCAGCCGGTATATGACAAGCACGTCCTTTCGAGATGCCCACATCCTGGTATTAGTCTAGCCTTCATTCGACGGTCGTCTACTACTATTTGGGGACTTCTTCCGATCGGTAGTAATTGCAGTGTTTGGCTGCTCCGAACATTTATCAGTCAACTGGCCAAAATTTCACTGTGGCGAACAATGGTGTAGAGTTTCCGTGGACAGTGTCCATCTCGGCTTCAATTTACGTAAATATTGCCCTTCAGATGTAAAAATGTAATGAAAGTACTATATTCGATTTTTTCCGTTTTTACAAAAACACCAAAATCGGCTGACACGAACGAGTGTTAAACAACAAGTGAGTCGGAACATTTTCGACGAACAACACCGTCTTCCCATCGAGGCTTGAACCTTTTTCGACTACCTTAATTAAATTAAATTTTACCCGGACATGACATTTACGCCATTATATGGTCTAAATAGTTTAATATCCATCATCGTTCTTTATCTATTTGTTCCACTGTTTCCAATCTCTCTACAGTTTCTTCATATTCTTTAGTGATTTGCCTTCTCTTTCTCCCAAACTATTTTATCTGACCTATATACAGAATGTAAGGTGTAAACCCTTGGTTAGCCTAATACTAGAAACTATTACTAGCTGAACGTCAAAAATTTGTTCTCGAGCATTTTTTATACTGTTCTTTCAAATAAAAATATTAGCAACTTAAATAGAACATCTTGTATATTTTTTCGTTTTCTTTTCTTCACATGCTCTTCTACATAAGTTCTATTAAGATTTCCATATACCTTTAACCGTTTTTAAGAAAGAACGGATTGTAATGAATTTCGACGTTTATTGACTGCGGAATGGAAAATATAATATAATTGAGAATGTGCAGGTTACGAGGCTGAAAGTTAATGGTTTTGTAATCAGTTCGTTGTACCACTATAAAAATTATAAAATTAATGATACAGGGCGATACAAAAGGTTATTGACGTATATTAACCAATAATTCTCTACGGGAGTTAATTAACACTCTGTATCTAGCTCTAGTAGTTTGTGTTACGTTCTTATTTGATATATTTTTCCTGTTGTTGCTTAATTTTCTGTACGAATTTGTTCCTAGCGCAAAAAGAATTCAAATGAGTCATAAACTAGTAGAGACAGACATAGAGAATATTAACTTTTAGAGACAATAATCAGACGCTGGTAATATGTTACATAAAATAACAACAACGAGGTTAGCTGTCATCAGCGCCAAATTCACTTCTCATCTTAGCGTGTCACCTATCGGGTATGAAGGTCCATCTATTGGTAGGAAGCCTGATACCCAGAGAAAGATTCCTGTGTTTAGCCGAATATCTCTGGGGCGTAGAAGTAAGAAAATTAATATAAGTCCAGCCAACGACAATCGTGGGGAAGACTTATATTAACTACTTTTATCTGTCATTCTACTTGTGTGTACACTTGCAGTGTAGTTTGACGTTGTAGGGTTGCATGTGGGCATGTCATCAAAGAACACAGAATCCCATCCTCAGTTGCGTCCCTGCATCATGATACAGCAGAAATCGTTTCTTTCGGCATATATTTCGATAATAGTACATTTTCTATGGGTAAAAATTATCATAGGTGTCTATGGAATGAAGCAATTGCCAACGTATTTGAACAATGGTGAAAAACAACGCCAATTTTATTTGTGACTTTAGGTCTAGCTGTCGTCCAGGCAAGTTGTACGAAGCATTTCCTCCAAGTTAAATATTTCAGTTTAAAAAAAAATTTAATAAGTGTGTTCAGTAGTCTAGTAGTGAAGAAAGAGGTTCGAAGAAGGACATAAACCTGATGTTTATGTAATGGAAAGTCACGACGTCTTAACACGTCTCTTTTCATCTGCCGAAAGAGTGTCTATGGACATTCCCGGATTCACGACCCGCGATTTTTGAAAAAAATTTAGAATTTCGACAAATTTCCTAAAATTTTCCAAATTTCACATTGGCAAAACATTACAATACATAGTGATCCATTTAAAATAAGTAAATTATTGCGTCTTATCGGTTAATATAAGTCAGTAACCTTTTGTATCGCCTTGTATTATTAATTAACCTTTTAACTTTATTCAGTAGTACGACATACTGATTACATAACTAGAGAATTTCAATCTCATAGTTTAATGGCACTGCCTGCAGGTGCTCCTCTTTTCAATCATTTTATTAGCTGTTTCTAAGCCTAGTTATTGTTTGTTGAAGAATTCATATTAAGTTTCAATTTTCTTTCTAATCTTCAGATTAACTTGGATTGACATAAAGATGGTTTTTGACAGTTCCGCTACGACCTTCGCCTCTTTAGCTAGCCTAACTGCTTTGTGAGCGATTATTTGCAAACCTACGTTTGAAAATCGCGTTTTTACTAGTTAATTGCTGTACACAGTACGTAAACAGCCGCCTCGTTCTCAGCAGATTTGCTGTTACTATGGCGGATTTCCTGTCTATGTCATAAGCCTTGCGACTCTCGCATATAGCCATAACACTAGTTTTGTACTTAATCCCCACATTCCCTCCCATAACCTTTTACCTCAACCTAAAGACGCTAAGGAGCTGTCATAGTAGATAAGAGCGGCGAGTTACGAAACCAGGCCAATGGGTGCAGATTGCGGAAAGGTGCACGCTTATGGATTGGCCTGTTTTGTTGATTCGCCGCTCTTATCGAATATCGCAGAACCGCTACAAATGCACCCTTTGTGATTTGTTGATTTGTGAACAGTTCTACTAATACGAGGACAAATAATATCTCCACTCTCACCCGTTATATCACTGCAGCTTTTCGAGCCTTCCGCGATCCGTTTCTTTGTGGGAACTTACGAAGCAGTTGAAAATATCCTTATCATTCCTGTCTATATTTCCAATAGTTTCCTCTTGTTCCCAATATACAATTTAGTACTGCATTCATTAACACAACGAAAAGGAGTGGACGAAAATTATCTCTTTGTTCTACACCGATTTGCCTTTCAAATCGTTTAAATTTTCCTTCGTTTCGAATAGTTGGACTTGCATTGTGTTTAAGTCGATGACAGTACATTCCTGTCGCTGTCTGATTATAAAAACAAATGTAATGGTACCTGCGTTCAACGTTAAACAAGCGTAAGCCATGAAAACCTCTGTTTATTAATACGTAACAGCGCAATTGCAGAACAAAATCTCCATTACGCGCATATACCTTCTGTAATAACCATATAATACCGCTGCAACCCCAATCTAACACCGTATAACGGCAGTTTACACCTAAATTGAACAATTCACTACAAGTGGTAAGTATATAATCGAGCAGCCGCCGCAGCAACTGCCATACCTTTACCGGTTAACTAAAACTAGTCGTAGAAGGCGTCAACTCAAACAATTGAACGCCACCCCCCGTACATCAATCAAGCACACGTTGCCGCCGCCTCCGCACCTTACTTAAACATAAACTTTCACATCGTATATACATTACACAGCGCGATCGTACGGTGCACGTATAAATATATACGGAGCGCCATCTAGGTACGATATATAAAGGCACAAAGCGGAGAGTTTAGAAACAATCAAACTATGTAGGTGCAGGCGGCTGGAGGTCCTGAGACAATACCTATACTTACGTCTATCTATGTATACTTCTATGTTTAGGTATATACAATGCTGCCACCTTGCAAACATCAAATGCAGGTCGGAGGTCCTGATTGCTCAAAGGCATCCTTTTGGTGTTGCGGAGGGAGCGCAAGGGCTAAGACAACAAAACAGGACACATGTTTCTCGTTGTACATGCTACCCTGTTTTAGAGGAATACGTACACAGGACGCAAGGGGCGAAGAATCTCCAGCACTGTACCGCTGCACAAATGCCTCGATACAAAGGATTTTCACAGGTGTACAAGCTGTCCCTTCCCAAAGCCACCCCCGCACCCTCAGATTAGCCATCTTCAAAGGGTGAAATACCCTTGACAAGCACACGCGGGACACACACGGGGAAAGGTCGCCTGTAACGTTGTACGTATGCGACCCAGGGTAGTTAGTTTACGTTAAAAATTACAGATCAAATAGACGATCTTCGACTGCTGCTGTGTATCTCAATACATCGTCCCCGTTGTATTCCTGCTGCTCGTCGTCGGTGTTTAATTTGGTTTAATTAGAGAGAGAGACGTTGTTGGGAATAGATCGTAGCGTTTCGTATTTGATCTGAAGCACGAAACGTCGGTCGTTGCAGTTGGAGTTAATTAAGAAGTAAAAATCGTTAAACCAAGGAAGTATCGGTTCAACCCGAATCTCGCCGAAGAAGATGGTATTGTAACGAAATAGCTGTTGCAGTATCGTTAATACGAATACTAACAAGATTAGTGTAATTATTGTTGTTAAAAGGAAACACTAAAATCCCGCCAAAGCATGCATGTGATGTAATCTTTACTATACTATGTCCGGGAAAAGTATGCAATAAATTCCTTAAATTTGAAGCAATTTGTTTTTCGGAGAATTACTCGCACAGACCAATTTTATTTTTAAAAAATAAATATTGTTGTATCAATTTTCGCCCGCCTTTGATTTTCAAATAATGTTGTTGTAATCGAAGTTTCTTTTAAATGAATTTTCAATACCTCACATTACAAAATTTTCGAAGAAAAGTCATTTGAAGAGTGGAAAATAAAAATCGAAGATAAATACTGTTAGTGAAGAAGTGTTCGAAATGCCATCCACTAGCCTCCTGACACTAATAAAATGAATGGACAGATGCATTTTATACATTACGAATGGCGTCAGAATTGACTCTTCCCATTTCATTCCTAGTTCTATTTTTCAAATCTAGAATTTGTGGTCTATCGACATAGATTTTTGTTCTTAAATGCTCCCACAAGAAAAAGTCAAGGGACGCAAGAGTCCGCCTGGGTGCTTCTCACCTACCGATTTGGCTCCCAGATTACGTAAGATTAATGTTAATGGTACCACTTAGAAAATTAAATAATCTATCAAGTTAAAGACAAAAACAAGAGTTGTAATCAAAAAATTTAAAACCAGAATTGGGGGATTTTTAAAATGATTATTTAAAAAAAAATAGGATTATTCCATAATTTTGCTGCCCTAGTCCGCCTGTGAGTGTTACTGTTGGAATTATTTTTTGGGGATTAAAGCACTTCTAAGACCAACATATAAAAAACAGTGAATCATCAGACTTCAAAGATAAATTACAAACACTTGATTGTTTCCGTCAATTACAGATTTTTAATCCTCCACATAAGCTTTGATAAACATTGTTTCTTTAATTTGAAATTTGCCTATTACCATAGAACATTCATCGGTATTAAATATACTTTGAAAAATCAAAAGCGATTAAATTATTTTTGGAAAATGTAAAATAATTTGTAATATTAAAACAAAAACAAATAAATCTGTGTAGTTTTCTACATCTTCCCAATTAAATTTTAACAGAGTTACTCAAAATAAAAAAGTTCCTGATAATAGTAGCGTCACATTAGTGCATGCTGAGGTTAGTATTACATAATAGAAATGATTAAAATGCACAATGGGCTGCATTGTTGCAATATAATGCTGGATATTACATATTGAATCGTCTCAAATTTTGTAAATCGATACGTACCGCGCTATCTCTTGGGAACATCTCTAAGTTCAATACTCGTCCCCAACATTCTTTCCCTATTTCATTTGCACTAAGGGCGTATGTTTGATTTATGCTTTTTTTTATTCTTCAGATGTTATATTTTCAATTTATTAAAATAATTATTACTAATAAGTAGATACTACGCTTAAAGACGAAATTTAAAAATTTCTGGCACAGTAAAAATTCTTGTTAGAACGCATGTTGGCCGAAAATAAATGCAAGATTCGAATTTAGAATTAAGGAAATTGTTTAAGAACAGCTCTGCCGAGATAGCATATCAACCTATGAATTTGTGTGATTTAGAAAATTACGCATTTGTTCTTATAAATTACACCCTTTCTTAACAAAAAGTATATCAAGTATTCTTTACAAAAGAAAAATAATATGAAAGACTTGACAATATTTAAGAGAAAAAGTTAGATTTGATCACATGTAGAAGAAGTATGTTAAATATTAGTTATTGTTTCTTTTTTGGTTTTAGTTCGCTAACGGAAAAGAAAAAGCTTTAGTATCAATGAAATCAGTTATAAGGATACGAAATAAATGTAAGTAAAGGAACAAAACTAGGTTTTCTCTTCTATTAATGACCTAATACAAAAAGAAACAATTCATACTGAAATAATTAAAGCAAGATCAAGAAGAAGAGAAACGAAATAGATCCCCAGTAAAAAGTTTTAAATTTCGCCGAAAATTTAAATTGTTAGTTCCAACAATAAACGATATATTCGGTAATTTCTTGACGTAGTACGTGCGAATTTGACCTTTGTCGGAACTGCCGCAAATTTTAGAAACTTCTGTTTGGAACGAATCGCCTATCTCGATCCTACTTTACAAATTTTCCATTGCGGGTTTTGGCTATTCTTAACGTAAAAAATTCGTGCAATACGTGATACATTACATTATTGGTATGTTTTCCATATTTGGGAACTAAAGCAACATGCACCAACAAAGGGTCAGGTTCTTGTTAGTAGATATTTGTGAATAATAGAATACAACAAAAAAAGAAGAATTCTTTTAAAATTTGAAAAGATTACTTCCTGGTTGCGGCGCCCATAACATTATGTTGCGACTCCCATGAATTATTGAAAGAGAATTGATTTTACTTATTTATTTAATAAAATTTTTCTGAAATAATGAAGAAAAAATTGGGGCAAATCACCCCTATTTAACGCAGGAAAAAAGTAAATATTATGAAAATCATCTCAAATAATCCGTTAACAAAGACAGAAGGCAAATGCAGGATAAAAATAGCAGGTAAGAAGCACCTGCGGAATAGAAAAAAATTGAATTAGCAGAATACGTACGTTCGGAAAAGGAATAGATACCAAGCACTACTTTTTACGGCTTCAATTATTACGAGATGTACGACGCTATATAACAGTTTATGAAAATATATTTAATTAACTTATCTTTTGTTTTCTGGCACCTACTCGTATTTTTGCCTTGTAATTTTTCTCTGTGAACCTTTCTTCTTTACTTCTGTTATTCCATACCCTTGAAATTGCTTATCTTTTGATTATTTTGTTCATCTTTTCTTCTAGCATTTTACTTGTGTCTTTCCTACGTGTTTCTTTCTCTATTTCTATTCATTTAAAATTATTCTCCTTAGTTTTTCAGTCTTTAAAAATATAAAAGTTTTATAAACATATTTTTAAACGAATAGAATTTAGCAATTAACAATAATGTAACCATTTCATTTTAAACAACTTTATTTTGAATAATTCTTGGTTTGATTATGATGAAAATTTAGCAAAGAGGCTCAACCAAATTAGATGCTCGAAAAACCAATTGCGTTTGGGTGGACGGTTAGCAAACATAATCCGTTCCAAGGCTAGATTTATTTGTTCATTTGACACATTTCTGTAGTTAAATTAGGCAAATATTTCTTCCAGAAGGCTAAAGTAACAATTATCACTGCCCCAAATTTGACAAGTGAAAGTATAATCACTATTTAGAAAATTTTCCATTGTTTTTAGTAGCTACATGTACTGGTTTTTTTAATAAAATAAACCAAATGCTCAGTAAAGAAAAAATAAAAAAATGTCTATCTTTATATAAGTAAATTGACGAATATTTCACTGCTTTTATTTTCAAAAAAATATCCAAAACAGGCTATTCTCATAATTGCAGATTATTCAAAAGTGAAATTATCGGTTCACTTACTTATACACAGGGTAAGTCGGAAGGAATAGACCAAACTACAGCAGTGTAAAAAAACGCCTATGTTCTCAACCGATTTTCATTTGTTTTCAAGTTATGGCGTAATTAAAAAATATTATCTAACGTTCTTGTAAATAGACCAAATTTTTGCTTATTTCTCGAGTTAATACGTCTTAAATTAAACAAAAATATGTACCCATGTAAAACAGAATGAGGATATTTTTGAACATTTATTAAAAGAATTGAAAGAAGTGTTATTGCATGGAATTTTATTCATTTGTAATTACGGCATAACTTTAAAACAAGTAAAGATCATCGAATAAGAACATATGAGTTTTTTTACATTATTTTCACGTATACAATACACCTCCGGAGTTTGATCCATTCCTTTCAACTCACCCAGTAGAGTGTTGGAGTATTGGGGAATTTATGAGATATAAATAACTCTTTTTTTTATTTCTTGTTTTGTTGCTATAATGTTTTTATTATCATTGGCACACTCCGCACCACACAGGCTACTTTATTAATTCGTGACAATTGTTTCAGGATTACGTGGATTCCCATTGTCAACCGATGATGATCTGAGGAAAAGATCTTAATTTTAACATACCTTATTCTACTCTTACTCTAAAAGATATTTACAAGTTCCTACGTTTACCTCCTATTTCACATGTTTAGGTATGCGAAACTAGAAGAAAAGATTCTTGCCAGTAGCACAAAGCGTAAACATGTGTCCGTTTTGCAAAAATACATCTATCAAAGCTGAGTGGCTACGTAGCTTAACACAAAAGCTCTACAACAAGCTTAACTTAACGTGTCAATTCCCGCAGCTAAATTAATTTGAGGTTTTCTTGTTTAGTATTATGCCAAGCTTCCTTTATGAATGGCGCAGCAATTGATCATTCGATCCTTCCATAGCGGTAGTGACCTATATGTTCTTTAAATCTGATTTAAAGAACATAAAAATAGAGGTAGTGCACATATTATATTACGTTGTTGCGTTTACATTTTAGTAAAAAACTAACTTGGTCAACTATAGTATCAGTAATAGTGATAGAAAGGACTGTGTTGTTTGTGCAACGCACAACGCTAAGAAATCCCCGATGATACAAAAAAAAAAAACAAAAAAAAGAAATTTCGTTATCGAATTCATAATAAAAAGCTAAAGTAACATTATTCATATTTCATAACCACCGCACCGTAACCTTTGCATCGAGTATCCGCTAGACTATTGAGATATTTTTCATCATCGGATCAGCAAAATGACACGTGTCGGGGAAGCCCCGCGGGCACGAAACGACCTGTCACCGTTCGCAACGTTTGATTGAATACCGGTCGAAGCTGCATTTAAGCCGATATTACCGTTGCTGCTCTCTGTTTGGCCGGTTTAACAAATGAAAACGTATTGTTTCGCGAAATGTGATTCTTGTTTGCCATGTTTTTTTTTGGTCCCCGTTTAGCGGTGCCCGATCTGAGCGTATCGGAAATGGTACTGACAATCTGATTGATAGCGTTTTAATGTGGAGTCGTTGATTAATTTTCGTCGTTTCGATCATGTCGGTTGAAAAAATTAAAACGAGACTCGATTTAAATTGTCGAGGGGAAATTTTGTAATTCTATTCGATTCTATTTGTTAGAATAAAATTATCCGAAAAATTTATTTTAATTAATTACATAAATTTAATTAATTTTCAAAGTATTCCTTGAACGCATGTTCGTTTATATTTCCAGAGTATTTTTGTCGAGTAGCGCCATCTTTATATCGAGGCTTGAAACTTTGCAGACTACCGTTGTATTGTACGTTTAACACCGAATCATCATGAACAGTAAGCAGATAAACGAATATATCTCACTTCTAGTAACGAAGAATATCTTCACATTTCACACCGCTGTTGGTTTTGATAACAATGCGCAATTTTATGACGTTACAGTCCGATAACAATACACAATGCTAGCAAAACTTAATTATTCTTCACTGATAACGTATTGTTTCCTTACAGGCAAAAGGTTTTAATGAATTATTTGCAACAATTACAAACATAAATGTATTTCCAAATAATCAGAAATGAAAAAGGGTTATCTGGTAATCGCCATAGGTAGATACAGAGTGTTTGATTCACCGACGTATATTTGAAAGGAGGTAATTTTAATCAAAACTACCATTATATCTTATTAGATATTTAATTTATCTAAACGGTAGAAATATTCTTTAAAGGCACGTAAATCGTTAGAAATGTTCACAGAAGAGAACAAAGGTGATTCCAGGTAGGTGCAGAGCCGTCCTACATAATTCAATACATAATTGCAATTTGTGGGTTTAATAACCATTACTAGGTGTTTCAAACGACGATAAATTATTTTTAATACAGCTAGCACCTTTGTGGATATACATCGAAAGAGCGGTTAAGATACGATGCTGTATAGAGAGAGGCCGAGACGACAGCCAAAAATGAATCTTAAAACAATTTTCTGAGCCACCAAAACCCGTTGAAAATTTCGAGCCTGACTCCAAACTAAGGTGTTGTAAATTAAAGTGAATTGGATTAATGCACAATGTATGCTAATGTTTTTTTAATTTGCTACAGGATAAAGTCATTTTTATTTGTTTTTTTTTTTGCGCTTCGAATTCATGTGATCTTCAATACTTAGCTTACTCTCCATGATTGTTCCCAAGAATTTTGCATTAGAATTAAATTCAACGTTACGTATAGAAAACTCACATTTACATATGTTGACTAAAATGAACAAAAACCGTTTTTTTCTTTCTCGGTTCTTGGTTTAAAATGAAGTGATTTAGAGTACAAGATGGGGCAAATTAGATACTTTTAATAGGGAACTTATATTTCTAAAGGAATTAGACAAAAACTGACCTAAGCTTCTGGAGCTCGATCTTAAAGAGAAATCGATTGGTGAAATCCCTATTTTTATATCTTCCTTAATATAAGAGATACAGAGCGTTCTCTTAAAATGTGCAATTTTTAGAAACTCTTGTAACTTTTTTATTTGTGAAAATGCTTGATTTATATAAAAACTATATTAGGGCGCTTTTTGACGCAGAATCCTATGCACTAATTTTTTCTTTTTTTAAACTCCTATTTTTTGAGATATTATCAAGACTTGTATTTTCTTATATGGAACACCGTGTATATTTTTATACTATTGAAAAGCATATTAAATTACCTTTAGAACGATATAACACACTTGATATTTTATTTAAACAATTTTTAAATTATTAATGTTGGCATAATAACGAAAGTAGTTGTCAGCAGTATTGACAACATTTTCGAAGATATAAGGAAACAGGAGGAAGCTTTGCTCTGCATAGAGTTGCAGAATTTATTAGAGAGCAATGTTAATGAATTAATAAATCACACTAAAAAAGTTTTCTTGAAAGCACCTACAAGTGTTGCTTACCCTCGTCTCCAGTTGTAACAAGGTGAAAGACGTGGTTAGAAGCCTCTTTACGCACACAATTTGGAGAAAGTTGCTGATGCAATAAACAATTTAAATGAGAATGCATAAAGCATACGCAAATGTAAAACTCTGTTAAAAGAATCCATCTTTACAAAGTTTATTTACATTTTATTAACAAACGTTTTAGTGATATACTTGAAAAAATAAAATGTTCTGAATTAGAAATAATACAACTAAAAAATGGAATTGAAACATTAGATGTTGTAATAAACAAATTAAAGAATATTTCTGGTGATTTTGGTGCTTCTGTATGTAAAAAAATCGATGCATTTTTTTCCGCAACCCGTTTAATTTCTTAAATCGCTACGTTGGCTTTATCTCTGGTATTTTTGGTTAAAAGAGTTCCAAACTGACTCACTTACTACCGCCTTTCAGATATACCACAGATATAATTGTAAAAGCCAGTCCAGTTTTAGGTTCTATTTTATGTATACATATCGCCTCCGCCAGTCGAATCGACCTCACCAACAGATGTATAAAGAAGTGTCCATTAACTAATATGCCGGTCTGCGGTAAGACCAAACACGGCCGTCGTCTAACTTTTAAGAACAAATGCGAGCTAAAACGTAGCGCCTGCCTCAATCGCCTTCAAGGTACTAGTTAAATAAAGTAATTAATAGAGGAACCCCTAGGCACAGATTAGTTTCACTGTAACTAGAAAAAATGATAAAAGTTACTGAAGTGGACATATACAAGCACTGTTCAACAAAGGCGTATTTTCAATTTTTTCCCCCTGAAAATTAGCTGATTTACAATAATTTAGTGTGGATAGTTCTCATTAAAATGTTCTGTATGTAATTTACTGGAATTATACTGATTCGTTGAAGCTTTAATGTTTACTCAGATATTAAGGATGCCTCCTACAGAAATACAGTAGATTGGCTCGAGTGGTTTGATGTATTATGATTCTAGTTGTTTTCTAAGCATTTTTACAAGTAGAATTTATTGTTACAGGATTGAAGTTTGTCAAAGGCGTTGCGTGCCATACAACGAAATACTCAAGCTTTTAATTGTAAGTTATACAGTACAATAATAAAGTATGCAAATTAGTTTTTTTTTTTTTTTATGAGTCCCAACCATAGAAACGAGGGCGATACACAATAAGAAACGTAATAATATACATGACACAGTACAAAGTGTCTCGAATAAGTACTGGTAAAGCTTACGCACTCCGAAAATAATGGCGTATGCTTCCCTGTATATAATATTTATATTATACAATAAATTTAGCGAAAGCTCAGATTTAAGAAAAGAGGTTTTTTGATTCCTAACTAGTACGGCCAGTACTTCCTTTCTGCTTTCATACCTTGATGTTGTGTCAAAGCTTTAAATTATTCTACGTTTAAAAGGTATTTCTTTTGTCTTGTTTACATTAATTTGAAGATTTCTTTTATAATTTAAAAACAATATAAAAAAATATTTAATTGTTTTCTGATTCTCTGTTCTTTGTTTGATAATGTAAAATTAAGGTTTCTGCTTCGTCCTATTTTATATATTTTTAAAAAATTATTATAATTTTGAGTATGTCAGATCCAAAGTTACTAGTGATGTAAGAGTCCTTTCAAGTTCCCATTAAAGGTAGAGAATCATGTTGCTTGTATTTTTGCAAATTTTATAAATCTATGGTTTATCAATTCAAACAACGAGGAAATGGTTTCTTCACTTTCTTAGATATTTATTTAATTTTTAAAGAAAAGGTAATGATGATTATCTTTGATTTCCAAACGTAATTAATTTTTTTTGATAAACATTAACCCCGGTAAGGAATCGAACCTGACCTTCTCCTATTTGCCGAACAGGCATTTATGCCGGGAACGGAATCACTGTTCAATATGTTACGTGTTAAGTACAATATCTTGGAATTTCAGATGTTTATCATTTAAGTTATATTTAAGAGAACCGTGCAAAGATACCACGGGGTGTTTTATTTGAAAGATGAAAATTGATACCTGTTAAGGAAATAATTTAATTCTCACTTTCATCACCCGTTTCGTCGCAGGATTTTCTAGTAAAATTAGTGCGAAGTGAATTTTAATAGCATTTACGACAAGTGCACTATACCTGAGATGAAACAAGCAGATTATCGGAGAAAAAAGGGATATTAGGAAAATTAGAAACAGTTTATAAAACGTATTACTAACGCTGCAAATCCTTCTAGGTGATCAATGAAATGCCCACCTGCGAGGTCTCTTTAGCTCTAAGTTCCAAAAACAAAAACGAGTTCTGCATCAACAGTTGACTTAAAAATTTCTGTAGGAAATACAATAGGGTACCATGTATGTAATACTAAGAGTATTTTCATTTTAACATTAGCAAGAAAGATACGACTTAGTGTTGCATCTCAGATTCACAACCTTACCAGCTGTGCCACGAGAAAAGTAAAACTCCAGCGCCCACTAAGCACCCAAACTAAGCAATACACGTTATTTGTAACATTTAATATTAAAACAAATTTTTTCTGCCTTGTTGAAATCTTTTATTTGCTGATTTACCACCATCCATAGCTATCTTAAAATAATGTGAAATGAAGAAAAACAAATAATTTTAAAATTGTTTAAATAAAATATCAAGTGTGTTATATCATTCTAAAGGTAATTTTATATGCTTTTCAATAGTGTAAAAATATATAGGGTGTTCCACATAAAAAAACAGAAGTCTTGATAATATCTGAAAAAATAGGAGTTTAAAAAAAGAAAAAAATAGAGCATAGGATTCTGCGTCAAAAAGCGCCCTAATATAGTTTTTATATAAATCAAGCATTTTCACAAATAAAAAAGCCACAAGGCTTTTTAAAGATTGCACATTTTAAGAGAACTCTCTCTGTATCTCTTATATTAAGGAAGATATAAAAATAATGATTTCACCAATCGATTTCTCTTTAAAATCTAGCCCCAGAAGCTTAGGTCAGTTTTTGTCTAATTCCTTTAGAAATATAAGTTCCCTATTAAAAGTATCGAATTTGGCCCACTTTGTACGTATTATGTATGCTTTTCCTGATTTAACCAAACTTTTGCTTTATGGCACGTTTATTGTTCATGTGTAGTTGTCCATTCACTATGTAATATGATGTGTACGCGGTTATATATGTATGTAAATACGTACGGCTGCAGCACGGATGTCAGAATATCGTTCCATCAACGACTTGCGATGCTCCTATATGTATATTGTTTGAGCGGCGCTCCCGTATTGCACGAAATCAAAACGTTTCGCGAGACAGTATTCTGAAATACGTCAAAAGTTTTTCCTTAACATATATATTCACATGCATCTATATGTGAGTGTATATGTGTACGTATAGAACCGAAATAGCGGAAGCCAAGGCATCGGACAAACGGGTTCGTCAGCGTTCGCCTGAAACGTGAATAGAAACATAACGGTCTGATGAACATCGGCTATATATGTATGAAATGAAAATTCAGTTTAGTTTTTGCGCTGATATTTCCTGATGTTTCCGGACGCGAAGGTGCCTGCCTTCTCCGGCGTCGTTTTCTAGACGTTCGCCCATCACGTATACGCGAATATTTCGCATGAATATTTGTGTATTCGAGACTACAGTTGTCAGTTGCGCCGGCGAACTGTTCAAACATGTGCATGTAGCTATTGCAACTTCATGGCAGGCGACGAACAATGGAAAATACGATTTTTTTCGTTTATGCGTCGTTTCTACTGTACATTAACATTTGATTTTGTCAAATGTACTGTACAGTGTTAGTCTAAGAGTTAATTTTGTGTGCTTCAGAAGCATTTCTTAATTAAAAAAAAAAATTTCTGCGCCAAGAAATCAAAAAAAATAGGAGATTCTAAAGATGTTCATATAAGAATACATCGCCTAACATCGATAATTTTGTAACAAACCAGATGTCATGACATTTTTGAAATTCTGTAAGAATTGTACAGGAATTCCCAATTCTATCGCAGATTGTATTGTTAGTGGCTTTCGTTACTTTTTCCAATCTACTTTGCTCCCAACTTCGCACACATCCAGGTACCTAGGCATCTGAATTCGTCGATGGTTCATGCTAACCATCGCCAAATCCGATGTTCTCCGGGAATTGAAAAGACTGAGTATTAATTCTACAATGGGATATGACAATTTTTCCACTTTTGTTTTAAAAGACTGGACCAATGTATTTGTACCCCCTTTATGCTACATCTTCAATTCGTTTCTTTCCACATCCACATTCCTTAACATTTGGAAAATTACCTGTAGCCATAAACAATCTGGCAAAATTGTTTGAATAATATCTGTTTATGTTAAATCTATTTATATTCAGACTAAATGTGGCTTTATGTCCAAGCGCCCTTCTGTCACTAATTTAACAGTTCCAACAATCTTTATCTAACAACCTTGATAATAAGAAACAAGCCAACGTTATTGATACTAACATGTCTAGAGCTTTTGATCGTATCGACCACTCTTTACTTCTTGGTAAACTTGATGCTACACGTTTCTCTACACCCCTAATTTTTCTTTTCAAGTTCGACCTCGCTAATAGAAAGCAGTATGTAGTACTTCCAGCATGACGGAGCACCTCCTCACAATGCTGGCCAGATTAATGAGTTTCTAAACCAACAATTCGGTAACAATTGGATCGGGAATCAAGGACCAATACATTGGCCGGCAAGGTCGCCTGATCTAACCCCATTGGATTTTTTCCTTTGGGGAAGAATTAAAAATCTTACGTTTAAGCATTCTCCCAATTCAAGACAGGAGTTAGTAGCAGCAGTTTTGCAAGCGTTCGACTCTCTATCTCCGCTCGAGTTGGTGAACCAACGTTACCACCAATAACCAGCGTCATTGATACTAACATGTCTAGAGCCTTTGATCGTATCGACCACTCTTTACTTCTTGGTAAACTTGTTGCTACACGTTTCTCTACACCCCTAATTTCTCTTTTCAAGTTCGACCTCGCTAATAGAAAGCAGTATGTAGTACTTCCAGCATGACGGAGCACTTCCTCACAATGCTGGCCAGATTAATGAGTTTCTAAACGAATAATTCGGTAACAATTGGATCGGCAATCAAGGACCGATACATTATCCGGCAAGGTCGCCTGATCTAACCCCATTAGATTTTTTCCTTTGGGGAAGAATTAAAAATCTTACGTTTAAGCATTCTCCCAATTCAAGACGGGAATTAGTAGCTGCAGTTTTGCAAGCGTTCGACCCTCTATCTCCGCTCGAGTTGGTGAACCAACGTTACCTCCAATAACCAACGTTATTGATACTAACATGTCTAGAGCCTTTGATCGTATCGAGCACTCTTTACTTCTTGGTAAACTTGATGCTACACATTTCTCTACACCTCTAATTTCTCTTTTCAAGTCCGACCTCGCAAATAGAAAGCAGTATGTAGCATGTATCGCAATACTTTCTTCCATTATCTGGCATACAACAAGGAACAAATTTAGGCCCTCTATTATTTCTGTTATTTTTTAGTGACTTGCCTCTCCAACTCGATCTCCCCTCGAAGTGAAATTAAATTCTTCTAGCTTGACGTGCCGACAATGAATTAAGCATAAAGGTTTCCAAATACACAGAACCTTCTCTCGTATTAACCTAATTTACGATTATTGTATTGATACCCTTGATTTGAAATGTACTCATTTGATAAAAGATTTAGGCATTAGTTTTGATTTTAAATAATTTTTGTTGACCGCACTCGGCTTTACGAATGTTGGGTTCTATCAGAAGGATCACTAGCAAATTTTCTTCTATTGATTCCATGTTTTTTTTTTTCTTTTGTGCGTTAAAAATAACAATATGCTTATGTATTAGGAACAAGACTCCAAATTTACATAGATTCTTTGGAGCTCCGTAGTAATTTAAATACAGCCCTCAAATTTTTATTTAATTTACCAAATAGCGATTTTGACTCGCCAACAGGCTAAATATCTTTTCTTTTTGTTTCTTGTCTAGCACCGGATCACTCAACGAGTTCGAATGCATCAGACCTAATACAAATATCAGGATCGAATAAATAACAAGTTACAGGGTTTCCATAAATTTTAATTCCTTGCCGTTTCCGTTGATATTAATTTCTTCCCTACGACATCGCCTCTAAGAAAGTATATTACCACCTTTCATTATGTTTAAGTGATACTGGCTGTTTACAATTAATATTGTACGTTTAGTTTAGTTTACAGGCTGTCCGAGTAATAAAAAGATGGATCAGCAGGTATGTAGAATCCGAACAGAAACAGGCCAGAATATATCATAACAACGAAAAATTGAAACATGTATTTTTTTGTGAAATATTTGGATAAGAAAATTACATTACGGACCTGGCACAAAATGTTTGTTTATAAATACATGTAAGAATGCGGTGCGAGCATTTATAAAACAGTATAGAATGTTGATTCATACCATACAAATAAGTCGCTTCGCCTAATAAATTTGCCCAACGCACATCGATAACGCAGTTAGGTGGTCGATTGTTTTCTAGATGGTTGGCCGACTTTATCGCTGGCAAGGAAAGAGATAAACTGTAGCGGCTTATTTTTTAAAGGAGTAGGGTCATTGCACGGGAAATTGTGGTCGGTAACAGTTGATACAAAAGATAGTAGATATTAATATTCTGGAATATTCAATAAATTGTAATTTCTGTAGCCCTTATTACAGTAAACATCAAACCTTTAATTGTATTTTGCCTAGCGGCTGTAAAATTAAACCAATTAATGGTTTGATATTTATTATGGAGTTATTTTTTCATTTACTTTCTCAAGAATAACATGATGGTCCTGAAAAGGACCAATTGTCAATGTGAAATAAATGGATAGTTGGAGGTAATGTTGGAAGTGTCCGCTGTACGTACGAAGGCAGGCGTCCATCCGTCGGAGAAAATTTTCACCGGGATTCGCATCGCAGTGTGGGCGTAGTGAGCCTCGTTCGCGTAACCTAAACACTGTGTCCATGATCACCTGATCTACGATTAGGAAAACGTACTGAACATCTGTGCATTTATCGGCCTTGTGTTGCGTATCTGACTCGATATGATACATGCATGCGTGCTGTATCTGTTCGCTCTATACCGCACTCATTTAGGCCCGGCGTAAGAGCAATTCAGATCTTTATTATTTTTTTTTCTGCCGTCGACGTATAAATAAAGACTTGATATTTTGGATTTACTTCTTTTCAGCATTCCAGCTTCCAATTTCTACTACTCCGTCTTTTTATTGCCGGGACACCCTGTATAGTAGAATTAGGATTATTATGAATATTTGTGAATAATTTCATACTTTTAAGGCATATGTTGAAGGTAAATGATAATTCTATAAAATAACCAGGTTAAGAAAAGAATGAAAAAACGACTGGAAAAAATGCTAGAAGGTGTTTGTTTTTAAAAAAATCTAGGATGTTTTAAGAAAATTTCATTTATATACTATGTAACAATTAATACGAAATTTCACACAAATTCTATAATTTAATTAAATATTGCGACGGTTTCATGCTGAAATCACATCTTCAGGCCAGCTATAAACTTACGTTATATTTTCTATTTAAATCAAACATTACGTTTGTTTAAGTTAACAAAATATATTTTTGGGTCAACAAAACTAAATCAACAAAAAAGTTTGTCTCAAGGAACATATTTCTTTGTCCGTACTAAAAACGTAGATTTTACTTGGAGTAACTGCCGTTTCGTAGTCTCAACTAAGTGGGACTTTCAGCATATTTATCAGCGACAACTTATTTCATTATTACCTTTATTTACCCGACAACAGTGACTATTGCGCCCTGTATAACTTCTTCACCTATTACCTATCGCAAACACTACTCTAGAAGATATGAAAATAGTTTAACCATATAATTCGCAATCATCGAGTAACCAGTAATCTCCAAAATTCAAACATGGGGCGTTATGACATACACTTCTCACACAAAAAGCATATGCAAAATGAATTAGAAAACCTATTAAGAATTTCAAACTGGTGTTGTTATTACATATAGATGTTGTTACATTTTATTAGCGCTATACTTACTTCCATTACTTCCATTACCGCACAACTTAAATATCAAAACTCCGCCGTTTGTTACAATAGTAATATTTTGATTTTGAATAAGAAGATAGCTGTACTTGTGTCTTGCCTCAGGTACATTGCAATTTTTTTGGGGATCCCTTCTTGTCTTTGCCTAAATCTGTTGAGATAATAGCCCATTTATATATTATCTAATGATACAGCAAAAATTTACAGTAATTTAGCACTTCTTTAAGATTCGGGAAGCTGCGGAAATACAATTTCAACATATCTTGTACAATCCTTGCATTTGCTCCCGTTTAATGTCTCCCCTGTGTACTCCGGTTTCCCGAGCACCTTTTCATATCATATCCCTTCGCGTTCCGCATCTTTAACTGACTACCAGCTGCAATGAAGGAGTTATGCGCGATTCTCGTTATTATTATTAACTTCTCTATCGCGCGGCGGGTACGAGTCTTCAAGAAAATACCGACCAACGGAGGCGGCTACAAAATGGCGGCCGCGTAGGATAGGATACATCTTTGGAAGCGTCTTCGGTCTACATATATCAAAGTTTACAAACCGTCAGAGAACATTATAACTGCCAACGTTTACGACGCATATATTACTTGTGTGTCGGTAAGAGAGTATAATACACGATGTACTATCATCCACCACCGCTGCCACCAGCACCGCCACCCTCTCCCGGTCTTGTATAGAATAGGTATGTAAGATAGATATATATATTCCTTCAGTTGGCCGCAAAAGGAACGCTCATCTCCTCAAGAAGACGGCACAAAGGGATCGTAGAGTACTAGAAATGCCCCTTGGAGAATCCCTCTCTAGACTCCGGGAATTAAATTTTATCTTCGCGGATTAACTTCGGCTAGTTACCACCACGCAGGCTCTGTTTCTCAGTTGTCAAATCTTAACGGAGTTCTCTTACGTTTCTAAAAGACTCTCCTTCTATACCCTCCCTTCTTAGAGAAATATATATACATATAAAGCTACATAGGCAGAGCGGTTCGCACTTCTTGAGACGCAATAATGGCGAGGAGGAAAAGAGAAAACGCTACAGGAAACGCTCCAGGATTGTTAGTGTTATTATTAAAACCTGGACCATAACGTTGATTATCATCATCGTCGTGCGAGTGGAGTCCTAATACTAAAAACTTTCGCATTTTCTCGCCGCGCGGAAGGTGTGGGGAACAACGCGGTGCCAACGGGAAGGAAAGGAAAAGGTGATGGTGCTGTAATTTAGTTATAGTTTCTAATTGTTATTGTTCAGGAAATGGACGCGTTAAAGACCTTGCGACTTTTAAAAAAGGCGAAAAGGAGCGGATATATGTAGATATGGTTTTATCTTTCATCTCCATTTTTTGTTTTACTTTTTGGTATTTTGTTGCATACAGGAACTTTAACAATAATTATTACAAACATCATCAGGGTGAATAATTCAGATTAATTAGAACCATATTAAATCAATAACAGTTCACACATAGGAACTAAATGAAAATGCGAGAAAAAATTACGAACGTTCGCAACAATTTACACCTTTACTATATCACTACATTTCCAACAAAGCACCTTTTAACATCCTTTAAAGTAATCAGCTGCCAATTTCTTAACGCTAGGTTTAAGTAAATTGTATAACTTAATCCCCCAGTAATCAAACTTGTTTTGCCAGCTGGGCCAATTATGCGGGGTATAAGAGTTAATTATTCTGAAAAACCCGTACGTGAGGGAATTTTTTCACTATTTTTCCCGTAATCAACATCCACAAAACTACTAGTTTTAAGACAATTTTACATTGCAAGCCTGTATTATCCAAATCTAATGCTTTAATGTATAAAACAAATGGTTTGGTTGATTTTGAGCCTCCTGCCAATTGTTATCCCCAAATAAGTCCCGCTTTTCCTCATTTTCAGCATCTTCCCGTGCCAGACTATGGATGACGTTTTTGGGCCTAATCTTAACATTCCATCTTTTCATGAACCAGCTTACGTCCTCCAAGCTCCTGCTTAATTTTCTTGCGCACCCATCAGCGTTCGATCGTTGTCGTGTCGTCTACGAATTGAAACACCCGTGTTTCACGATCCGTTGTCGCCTGCGGGAGGTCATGAACGAAAATGTTGAATAGCAACGGGGTTTTTTTCCCGTTTCTCCGCCGTTTTCTCGGTGGACACACTTCGGTTGTTGTTCGATTAAAAATAGAATTTGTAATAAATAGTAACTGTTTTTCACCAATCGCATCGCTTATAGACATGAAAGTTCGAAAAGTACAAGCGGTGCCACTCATGCTGGCTAGAAAATCTGTTTAGGCTGATCACGTAACACACACACAAGTAATCACATTTCAAGATGTCCTAAATTACATGTGTGCTGATAATAAGGGTAGGTAAAGAATTTTTTAACCAAATAAGGCTATTAACGACCGAGTCAGTGCTTTTGAGGAAGATAAATATGGAAACGTTCTTTTTTGTACAAGAGAGTCATTTCTATATTTAAAAAAAAAGATTGACCTCAATGGTAATCAATGCTTAGAAGTTCGGGGTATACTCCGTAATCCAACGCTTCACTCCATAACACAACATAACATGAAACAACAACTATCTTGAGAATTTTTGAAGTATGAAAAATGTTAATTTGATTAATCTTAATAAGTTACTGAAGACATGCTCCGTACAGGCGGCTCCTTTAAAGCAACAAACATCTTCTCCTATCAATTTATTAAGCTCAAAGAGCCAACTTGCAAAACTACTTATCAACCATAAATATGGCTTCACCCAGGGTCCCAACGTATTTTGTACCATCTCAGATTAAAATATTGGATCGTGGGAGGAAAGAATGTAATAAAAAGAATCACATGCAAATGCATTACCTCTCTCGAGCCTTGATTATGGTGATCCAATGCTTATCACAGACAATCATTTACGAGGTGGAATTCACACAGAAAAAGACTACGTCGCCGTTTTATTTGTTATATTAGGAAGATTTTTAGTTGGCAGAGGAATGTGTAAACACCTCTACAGCAATAGTGCCTAACTTCCAAGGTGTTAACAAGGAACTTAAACAAATAAGCAGATTTTTAAAGAATCAATGAATATCTTTTATTCCTCCAAAGGAAGGAAAGGCAACATTACACCAAAACTTCTTTCCATGAAAATGCGTTTGCAGACTGGAGTCTTCTTTGCTTATGCTCGTCTGGTAGAAAGACTTTACGCATAGCAGAGCAGCACTTCAATTTCAGTGGTATTCTATTGTGATGTAAGTTGGCTAAATAGCGAAACAGAAGCAGCACGCCAATGGCTATTCTCCGACAGAACTAAATTTTAAATCAAAAGGGTACTCCATTAGCAGCACTTCGCATAAATCCAATCAAGATTACACCTTCTTCACACAATATTACATTGCGTAAAGTCCAATGCCATTATATGACTACCCTGAAAATGCCATAAACAAGAATATTTCCAAACCTTGGAAATAATTATATTAACATCCTCCGCAGGGAAAGGCTTAGACAATTCAATGTTTACTTTCACGAGGAAAATTGCGGAACATGTCTTTCGTCATGGAGCACGGAATGTTACCGTCATTGTTATTACGATCATTACGCCCTCTTCGCCATTTAGTAAATAATCACTTACGAACTTAATATTTCTTCATTTTGCCCCCAGTACCCAGCCTATTTGTTCGTGTCGGATCGTGAATTATATCAAATATCGCGTCTCTTTTTATTGCATTTATTTTAGAAACGGCTGCTCTCGCTTTCTCGTGTATAAAGCCTGCGCCCGTCCCCCTTCTTTCATGTATGAAGGTCCTCCGTGCCCGATATGACGAAACGACACCCAAGAGAACAAGTTCGAGCCCGTTTTTTTTTCTCCGACCTCGCGCCGCCGGAAAGTCCGCGATGGACGCGGCCGGCGGTGTGGGTCAACACGCCCCACTTTTTAATTTTAATATAGAATGATGTCATGTAATCAGTGCGTAAAAAGCACGAGGAATACATCTCGCAGGAATCATCTAATTACTTTTTCAGTGATTTACTGGAGTCCGTGTTTTTTTTTTAGTCGGTAATGCAGGACGTTTACGTGTGTGTACAAGTATGTATATAAAGTAGAACCACGCTGGATGGAGTAGGAGAACTTATGATATATGATATTTGCGCGTCGTGTGCTTCTTTTTAATTGCCTCTCTGTCGTTTTGTGAATGTTATACGTCCAAAAAAAAATGAAGATTTCTTCTTGGCCGGCGAATGAGTAATTTATATAACGTTTTCGTGTTGTTGGTTGTAATGTAATGTAATGTAAATTTATTTGTTCTCTTTTACAGTATATAGAACAGGTCATAATAAAAGAGTAACATTCAAATTAAAACTTGGAGGCTAAGAAAGTTTTTAAAGCAATTTCATACAAGTGATTTTCTAATGTTTTTTTGATACACTTATCACTGAATTCATGTATTTTGGATTTTGGAATAAAATTAAGAACCATTTTTCTCTGATGTTGTTTGAGGCTAGACTAGGTAAGTAGTTCTTGTTCCTCGTGTAACATTATAACTTAGGTAAAATACACGTCAAAGACAACGTTTTCGTAGGACGAATGTTCAAGACTGGACCTCGGCACCGTTTCCCCAGGATAGTACACCGTAGTTACCGCATGACTAAATAAAGAAAGGTTTTTAACAACTTCCCCAACGTAATTCTTAGAGTTAAGTAATGCATCGATTTAATCCGAAAAACATTGATGCATGGACAGAATTTTTCACTCTCCATCGAAGTGAATATCTGTGATTTTCAGACAACACCTGCATCATAGATTTTTTGTGATTTTTCGGCAATGCCGGCATCGTTGATCTTTTGAAAATTTTCGACGATATCGTTGGTTTTTCATGATTTTCAGACTACGCCGACATCGTTGACTGCTTCTGATTTTTCGACGACGACGTCATCCTTGATTTTTCGTGATTTTTCAACGATCTCAGCATTAATAATTTTTCGTGGTTTTTAAACGTTGATTCCTTGTGATTGTAAGACACTCCCGGCATCGTCCGTTTGTTGTATTCTTTCAGACAACGCGGGCGTCGCTGATTTTCTGTGATTTTTTTACGAAGGGGGCACCGCTGATTTTTTATATGTCTGTACAATCAATACCGGTGTTGTAATGTAAAATCAAAATTTTACGATAATTTACCTGAAGAAAGTCATGTATTGACTGAAACTAGTCGCAAATAGATATTAAAAAAAAAAAAAACAAGTTCTCATTTTACACTTAACCACTATATTTTATTCTCGCTAACGAATTCCGTCAGTAACTGTAATAGACAGAAATTAAAATTTTAAACGACAAAATAATGATTCGAGCAAAATTTTAACATTATTTAATATAATAAACATAAAATTTTACTCTTTTTCAATAACACTCACAATAAGTATTTCGAAAATGTTGGAATATTGTCACCCCGACGAAGAGTGAAAAACAACTCGAAAAATGTTGGTGCTTCAAATAAGGAAAATAAGAGCATTTAGGTCTTTCCACCTCTTTTTGCTTTTCTAAATTTACGCAGTCAGTTGACGGCGTTACTTTCTAATCGTAAAATTTACCTTTCGTAATGTTATTTTAGACTAAACATTCGAATTTATTAAAAACGATATAATTATTAATTGATATAATGAATCTTATTTCAATTACTTGTAATATTTTTAGTTTCCTATTTCGACTTTCTTGAAAAACATATATTCCTTCAGTAAACTTCTTATATATCGCGTCTACCATTAACCATCAAACTTTTCTATTTATTTACGTCGTGAGCTCGCTGGAGTATCTCCGACAACGATTTAAACGTAATAAATACAGCATCGTTTCGTTTAGAACTTTTATTTCCGCCGTAAGTTTTCGACACCGCTGATGCTTTTCATTATTTATCGTGACCGACGATGATCTCTTTTCAGTTGGAGGAAGTCTCCTTTTCTACCGCCATCTCTCTCTCCGTCACGGGGACGTAATACTTTTCGCTAGAGCGGAGCTCTACTAACAAACTTCAACAGATTATGAAGATATATCAAAAATAACTTAGACTTAAGAAGTTCCATCGTTTCGCCGATGTTTCGCTTTAGTTTCGGCGGGTTACGGTCCATTTATATAATAACTGGTTTGTTTTGATATCGTGCGGTTGTATTTATTCTTTTGCGCTATTATCGCATCAATAAAATAGAAATAAGAACTTGGTTAGTTACGAACTCTAACAATAATAATGTCACTGATAAAAGCTTTCTTGATGTTGGTAAAATAATTAGCAGTAAGTATACAAGAAAGCGAACTACAAAGTGCAAAGCAATGGAGTAAATGCTCAGCTATAACAAACAAGTCATCATATTTACCCCAACATCAGCTAGTCAATCACAGGCTCAAGTTGATGAACTCTTGATATTGTGATTGACTGATTAATTTCAACCATGCGAAAGTCTTAACAAGAAATCTTATACATCATCCATATCCTCTCAATAAACTTGTCTCTGATCTGAGTTAATAACTACTTTACTTAATGAAAGAAAAATACATAATTTAAGAATAAACGATGAGTAAGTACTATTAAACTAAGAATATTTTTTCATTCTTCTCACAGCCTCTCGGTAGCCCAGAAGAAACACGCAACTGAGAGCGAAACGTTAGCAGAACGATGCAGTCTCAACCCGGAAACGCAAATTCGTTAAAACCTCTAAAAAACTATTTCTCCAATTGAGAAAGACATTTTGTTAAAAAATTATTATTTTGATCCAGCGATCCAGTTAAGAAAACCATGTTTTTCTTGATTCACGTAAATGATTGACTTGTAATAAGATGCTATTATTTTGCTATAAATCTGTATTTTCTTTCAACTAAGAACATTTTTTCTTGTAAGGAATCAGGAGTTGTTTTGTGGATACTTTAAACAGTAATTGTCTTGATTTAAAGGATACAAGCACTTGTTTCTATTAGTGTAGAATTTCCATTTTACCCTAAATTGGAGACCATGACTGATATAGAATAAGTCATATTTGCAAAGAATAAAGTAATAAATGACTAACAATGTAGCAAAATTCCATTTGTTGATCATATTGGGAGGCAAACCTTAATGACAACTCACAAATTCTTTTAAAGTGTATGGATTAATATCTAAAAAATATTTGTTGAGTTCCTTCATAAATTATTGTTTTGCAATATTTCATATACTGGGTGTTGACGGACAGGTGTGAACATATTCACTATATGCAATAAAATTGTTTAAATTTAAATGTTGCATGTTGCATCAGTTTCTATATTTTTTATTAAATCTTCTCGATTTCTTCGCAATTTAAAAAAAATATTAATTAGTAGCAATAGCTGTGACTTTTTTTTCCGTTTATCTCTAAATTATTTATAAACGTCAACCATCACCCTAATTATCAAACAAAACATATTCACTAACACTAATAGATCTTGCAAGCCAATTTATTTCCCAACCCCGACCAACCTAATCAGTGATTAGGAAAGACAAATTCCAAATATTCCCTAACATTTAGCCCAAAATGAACCGAGCACCTATCATGCTGAAACTAGATATCAACTGCATCCTCCAAGACAGGACCAACATTATTCTGCAGAAGTTCCAAATAGCTATCTGAAGTCAAATTTTCCGCAGTTTCAAGTGGTCCTCTTTTTGTGTTGTATAATTTTTCCGAGATATTGGGTGTCTCTATAAACATGTAATTGGAGATTTTCTTACACCGGTAATTTGAACGTTTGATTCATTATTTAAAGTAAAAATGCATTAATCCGCAAAACAAACGGATTACCTTCGCTAACTGCGTCACAACAGAAACGAGCTATACCAGTTTCACTAGCAATAAGCACTTACTCTTTAAGCACTTTGCACCAATTCTCAAATTGTAACAACGTAGTTTGGATTTTGCTTATTAGTTCACGTTCGGTTTTAGGTGTTTTTCACCTATGAAAGACGAGAATTCTAAGTAAGCCTGCTTTAAGTAGTTATACTTTGAAAAATAATTTTGAAAGAGAAAAAAAAGGTTTCTCAAGTTGAGAAAGTAGTTACAAGGCGGTGGAGTAGTAGGACGGTAACCATACAAACGATCGCATTACGTTATATACAATATACGCGAGGAAATTCGTCAAGATGATCTTTATGAGTTATCCCATTTCTGATACAACACGACGTATTTGCGTATGGATAATAAAATAATATAATGTCATAAATTATATTTCATTAATTAATGAAGCTGTGTATTGGGAAAATCTATCGGAATGAAGAATAAAACAAAAAGACACTAGTGTCACTAAGAATATTAGATCGATACTCAACAGCTCCAAAAGCGGCTAAAATATAAGTTCTCGTTAAAATTAAGATAATGTGTAAAAGTCTTCAAAACTATATATGAGGTTAAAGTTTCTTGGTAAAATCACCCCGCAATATAACGTCTATGAAACTACATTTTAAAAGTTATGAATCCTGGGGAAGATTACTTTGCAATATCAATTTTCAGCAAAAAAATAACTATTATAATGTAATATTAATACTATTTGGGTAATATTCTATGAAAAAGGAAAAGTTACTGTTGAGATCCCCACAATGTGTTAAATGAATGTGTGATAATGTTCACATTACAATCCAAAATTTTCCATTTAGGGAAATTTACACAAAAAATAGGAGGTAACAAATTTGACTCCGATTTTTGGTGGAAAATTCCCCATAAAATTTTTAATAGTGTTGGCTTCATTAGACATTCACTAACCGGATGTCCTGTCATTACAGTAACAATTCTGTCTTTCAATCGTGTTTGAAATCTGTGGAGAATCTCTCCCCTGTCCCATGTCCAATGCGTCAAACTGCTGGAAGACGAAGTTAATAATAAGCTGGTCAAAGGCTTTGACCATATCAACGAAGATCGTAGCAACTAGGTCACCACTGTTTATGACACTGTAAATATTGTCCGAACGAGAAGCAGACGCGTTTTCAGTAGAGCAGCCTTTCTTGTAACCATGCTGTTCCATTGAAAAGAGTGATACTTATTCAAAAATGTTAATTTTCTATAATATTTTTTCTCAAATTTCACCGAAGGTGCTGATTAAGCCTATTAGGCGATAATTGTCAATTACCTCAGGATTTCCTTCTTTTAAAATAAGTAAAACCAGGTCGATCTTCAAGCGTTCTTGGAACTTTCCACTAGCCGACCCCACCAGAATTTTGCCGAATCCAGAAGTGTTCCAACCTGTAGTGGAAGCTTTTAACGTACCAAACATCGTATTTCACGGTTTAACTTCGTTATACAAGAAGAAGGCATGCTCCGGATTTTATCCATAATTAAATATCAACTGTACAAGGTGGGCCAAATTCGATACTTTTAATAGGGAACTTATATTTCTAAAGGAATTAGACAAAAACTGACCTGAGCTTCTGGAGCTCGATTTCAAAGGGAAATCGATTGGTGAAATCCCTATTTTTATATCTTCCTTAATATAAGAGATACAGAGCGTTTTCTTAAAATGTGCAATTTTTAAAAACCCTTGTAACTTTTTTATTTGGTTCAAGGTTCAATAAATTGTAATAATTGTAATAAACATTTAGACAATATAAAATAAATACGTGTATTGCTTAGTTACCATCCATAGCCATCTTAAAATAATGTGACATTAAGAAAAACAAATAATTTAAAAATCGTTTAAATAAAATATCAAGTGTGTCATATCATTCTAAAGGTAATTTTCTATGCTTTCCAATAGTGTAAAAATATATAGGATGTTCCATATAAAAAAACACAAGTCTTGATAATATCTCAAAAAATAGGAGTTAAAAAGAAGAAAAAATTAGAGCATAGGATTCTACGTCAAAAAGCGCCCTAATATAGCTTTTATGTAAATCAAGCATTTTCACAAATAAAAAAGGGTTTTTAAAAATTGCACATTTTAAGAGAACGCTCTGTATCTCTTATATTAAGGAAGATATAAGAATAAGGATTTCACCAATCGATTTCTCTTTAAAATCGAGCTCCAGAAGCTTAGGTTAGTTTTTGTCTAATTCCTTTAGAAATATAAATTCCTTATTAAAAGTATCCAATTTGGCCCACCTTGTACTGGCCGGGGTTTGGCCCACTGTCAACTATGCTAATTGTCCGACCGTAAATGGTCTTTTCTACAGGTCAAGTTTCACGCAAATCATTAGTGCAAAATCATTTTCTTCGTAAAAATTAGTGAATCCTAACATTCCAAAATATAGGTCGACCACGGTTCGTTAATTAATTTAAAATTTAATATTTGACAAAGCCGGCATATAATTCGTTATTCTATTTCCGCTTCTCGGTTTTCCCCCCGTACGATACGATCTCCCGCTATTCGTTTTTCAATAAAAGAAAACAGTACGAAGACATCAAGGATATTAAAAAACAGTTCAAGACGTTATATACGATGTATAACTTCCAATTGCGATGTCGTATTCGAATTCGATATTAAAAATACATATATAACTGTGACAGCCGCCTTCCTAGCCGTCTCTTAAGGCCCTCCCGAAGACATCTGCAGATAGCTCCGCACATAGCTACCTAGCCCGGCGATATTTGAATACGGGAGTCAGTGCAAGATTTATAGGTTTTAATATGTATATGTGCAGGTTTCTGATATTGATATAGAAATATGGGTTTGCGTATACGTAATACTCGTAATCCTATATATTTTGTCATAGAGAACGATAGGAATTTATACTTCATAAAGTTGCGCAACATATCTGAGAGAGTGCGTAACAACCTTGAAACGTGTATGTGACGTATGCAAATTGACGAATGTAATCGTAGCTATAATAGGTGTATATTAAAAATAGAATTTGAAACTCGTTAACTTTTTCATCTATTATTATTATTATTATTATTATTACTATTGTGGTATATCATATCATCTGAGTCCAAATGTTTTCTTTCTTCAAATCTTAATTAATGTTTCAATATTTTGGGGGACCCAAATAGAATTAATAAGTGTTAATTATGAAATGGTCTCGTATTTGTTTGAAACTTTTTAATTTGTCGACGAATTTTGAAACTTTCTCATTTGGTCGAAACTTGTTTATTCAATCTACTTTATTCTCTGATCCAGATCCAAAGTCTACTATATGAATTAAATCAAATAAATAGACTTTTTAATTTCGATATCCACAAAAAAAAAATGCCTTTCTCTTCGAAAGGGATGTTTTATGGCGAAATTTTGAAGCAAGATATGATTACAATGGTTACCAACCAGATTTACGTTTTTTAATTATTATATGAGTAGTATTACAATCACTGATATCCAGTGTAATTAAAGAATTTTGAAAACAAGCGATATAATTGAGCGTTTCGTTGGTAAATTTTGTTTCTTCAAAAATTGTTTATCGGACTCTTTTTTTTATAAAAATACGTGATACCTACAGGTGTAAGAACAAGAAAGGAAATTGACCTTGGGGGAAATTCGAAGAAAAAGACCAAAAACAACGGATTCATTTCAATCCTTGAATAATTATCACAATATGTAGGATTAATATTTAATAGGCCCACCATTGGCATTTGTAATCTCCTGAGCATTCAATATGCTAGATTTTTCAAATAAGCCTCTTGGTGCCCTAAACCTTCCCACGTATGTGTTTTCAATTAATTTCCATAAATCTTCCCTATTTATAAATCGTGCTCTCGGCACACGTTTTACATTTTACCATCTCTTTTTGGCACTCATTGCAATACATCCACATTATTTCGTTGGAATGATTCTGAAACTATTCTTCCAGTATGAACAGGACAGTTATGATTTTGAAATAATTAATTGTTTTGAGGAAAGATTTGGTGGATGGATGATACGTAATATCACATTCCCTAACATATGGTTCTTCTGCACATTCCGGTATCCAATCAACAGAAATTTTTTTTTCACGACTTTTTCCCAAAATTCAGGTCCACTGCTAATGTAATTTAAGAGACTGACTGTTTATGTTTTCACATAATTTAATTTTATTTACTGCAATATGATATCCTAGCTGATTTTCTTTCACCACTTAATTCACTATCTATCACAAGCCAGGGAGGTCAAGGAGTTTTGTGACTGCGAAGGGATTATTATGATCTTGCTCTGGGTAGAAATTCTCCGAAAACCAAAAATTTTCTTCAGTTGCCCACCTTCGCATTACACTTAATATTGTGAAGTTATTTAATTGCTACGCCTCTAATACTATAACTACCTTCAAGTTTTGTAATAATTTTAATTGCACTCTACACACCAAGAGAATGTCTATATTCAAGAAAATAGAAGTTTTTGAGTGCACTATTTTACTGTAAGAGAGTATTCTTTAGAATTTAGAATATTGGGTTAACCCAAGATAGTCAAGGATCACTACCGTTTTTCTGCGGAAAAGTCAATGTTTTCTTTCAACCTTAACATCTCCAGCTCTATTCAATATTCTCCTTCCCTCTCATATATTCCCTTTAAACAAATTTTAGTGAAGTAATCAAGTTTTAGTGGGCTCTAATAGTGCTATTAATGCCGCCAAAACGTTACTCTCTTTAGACACCGTTTTCTATGGAGCTAGTTAGCAGAATTCACTGAATTCTTTATATTTTATTCCTCTAAACTAGTTTCGTATTTGCAACCTGTGATTCTTTCAAATAACTACCAAATTCGGAGGACGAAAATTGAATTAATAAAAAAGAGATGAATCTGAAGGCTAACTTTGGAGATTGATAAAAAATTAACAACTTTAAAGGTCGTCAAATATAAAACTAGTTTAAGGGAATAGGATAAAATAAAAGGGATTCGATGAAATCCGTCGACTAGTTCCGTAGAAAACGTTAGCAGCATCATTAGAGCCTGCTAAAACTTAACAACTTGGCTAAAAAAAATTAATTTTCGCAGGAAATATATAGCAAATATTTCTGATTAAACTGAGACTAAGGAAAGGAAAATCCATTAAATAGAACCGGAAATAATAAAATTAAAACAGAACATTTTTCGACCGGAAAGTGGCAAGGGAGCGTCTCTTAACATTTTGTTCCCACTACTCTTTCCTCAAATTCCGTCGCATCTCTAGTTGGCTATTGATTTTTGAACCTTTGAATCTTAATATAATTGAAAACTAAATTTACGGTAACTGAAATATTCATACCTTGAGGAGTGTCTTCATTTCGCCATAAATTAAACAAATTACTGCTAGTTACATATGCCATTTCTTTCTAAAGAATCAAGAGAAAACGGATAGTTATGTGAAATTAATATATTAGTGTTACTGAAGTAAATAAAAAAATTTTGAAGCAATATATGAATAAATACTTTCTTTTAACATAACCTTAACACCTCCAATTTTATTCAATGGATGTTCTTTTTCTTATTATCACTTTATTTAGAAATGTTTGCCAGAAATTTCCTGCAAAGATTTAATTTTTTGTGAAGTATTTAAGTTTTAATGGGCGCTAATATTGGTCTTAACGCCGTCAAAAAATTAGTACCTTTAAGCATCATTTTCTGTGGAGCTAGTCTGCAGATTTCACTAAATCTTTATATTCAGTTCCTGGCCTATGATTGTTTTAAATATCTACCAGATTCGGAGAAAGACAATAAATAAATTAATAAAAGAGAGAGGAATCTAAACGCTAACTTTGAAGATTGATAAAAAATTAAAGATTATCAAATACAAAACTAGTTTAAAGGAATAGAATAAAACTTAACTACTTGGCTAAAATATAGAAAATGTACAGCGAACATTTCCGATTAAACCGAGACCAAGAAAAAGAAAATCCATTGAACAGAACCAGAGATATTAAAGTTAAAAGGAAACATCCACTTTTCGCCCGGAAAATGGCAAGGGGACGTCTCTTAATATTTTTTTCCTACGGCTCTTTCCTCAAATTGTGCCACATCTTCAGTTGGCCAATAATTTTTGTACCTCTCTTTAATGTAATCGAAAAATAAGTTTACGGTAACTAAATTATTCGTACCTTGAGTAATACATATATAAATTATAAAAATAAAAAAATACTTTGGCGCATTTAGCCAGAAAAGTAGCCAGTTTATAAAATGATTAGGCAATTTCTTAAATATTATTTGATAGAAATCAAGCTATACCAATAATACTTACATCCCCTACACTAAAAGTTTTTTTTAAGTTTCACCGATACAAGACCACTAACACTTCTAAACTTCTAACCGTCGAAGGTACATATCTGAGTAATATATTTGCGATAACGATGAGCAATATTTATTGCAGGCAATATTGAAAACAAGATATAAATCTAGCTTCGTTTTTCGACACTTGGTATGTGGCAATTTAATCCGTGTTACCGTGCTACAATTCGTTTGTACGTAAATATATATTTACAAACATTATTAATGGGATTAATTTTTTATCATGCTACAATCGTAGCAATTCCGATCTTTCTGAAAACCTCCCCATAAATCGCAAATAGCAGAACGATTGTGATACAGTGTTTACCGCACATTAATGTGTTTAAAGCTGTTGAAAAACCAGAGTAGATCTATTACTACAGTAAGAGCGGTAGTTCACATCATAGCTTAAGCAATATTCGTCGCTCGGAAAATCAGTAAATACGGTAAATCCCTCAGAATTTAAGCGTATTTTTCAATTTCGCCATATTATCAGGACACAGTCGCTAACTACGTTAATCGAAATATATGTCAGGTTGGCCGAGCGGTCTAAGGCGCCAGATTTAAGCTTTGGTTCCCGATTGGGAGCGTGGGTTCGAACCCCACACCTGACAGACACATTTTTTATGTTTGTTTCTCAAATACAAACGCGTACTTTTTATATCCCCCCTTACAAAGGCGATTTTTTTTTTATTTCTAACACAATTAACACGTTCACATAAATATCTTATGACATAATTTTCCTTATTACCTAATCCGTTTCATTCTAATGAAGCATTTCTAAAATTAAATTATGTATTTTACGAATTACGTGACCGCGTTGGAAATAATAATTAAATCTCTAACATAAAATGAGGACCAAACCCTCGAAAAAATATCAATGATTAAGTTTTACACGCACGCAGTCATAACTTATACGGTCTAATTAATAAATCCAACCCGCAATAAGGGCATTACTGCCCGTTTGGATGAAAAAGGATAAATACTTAAGTGTGTACGGGTCTGCTATATTGTTCGTTACATATGCATGTATGTATGCGGAAATACGTCATATCGTGCTCATGGACGCATTATTTTTAACACGATGCTTATGCGGGAATTTATTGAGTATTCCCTAATGGGATATTAAAAGAGAAAACTAGAGATTCACGTGGATGGCGCGCCCACACGCCTAAACAAGATTCGTGCTACAGAAAGCTGCAACTCGCTTTGTTAAAAAAGGCGATGGTGATAAATTTTTGAAAATGTTACGTGATTAACCTAATATATATATATGATGATTTCAACGTTATTTCGGTATTTCCATTTTATCGTTAACCGATAACTGCGATTGAAATTACAGATTACCGTGTTTGCGTCATCAAATAGATAAGCAATTAAATATATGTGTCACAAAGTTTTTACGTAGGGAAAAAAATAGAGGAAATGAAATTTTAGGCTTTTCCGAAATTATTTAGATAAAATTCAGGATGAAATTCGAGAATATCTCTTTCGGCAATGATAAATTAAATCTTAAATGGGATATAGAAATTTAAACGACATTTTACTTTATTTATCGAAATTCCGCTACATAATCGTTATGTTTATGTGTTTCTCTATGTAACTCAGCCACTTCTGAATTTGAATTCTTCAAACAACCGCCTGTTTACTGGAGATTTATTTAGACACAAGCTACCTGGATGACAGATAGACTCAAAGTTAGATATAAAATTAGCGTCATTATTTTAATTCCATAACCACTTTTAAGGACTTTTACCATTTAATATTATTGATATCGAAATATATCGAAACTATTTATTTTTGATGCAGCTAGGTTCCAACAATAGTCTGTCATCATGTGTTTATCCCACCTTTCTTGATGCCCTTGCTCTTGATGGAATCGCTTACCTCGTTCTTCAGTAAATTCAGCGAGGTTTTCCGGAAATCTGATCAAATGATTATCAGCACCCATTTTCTTAAAATTAACCAGCATATTTCGTACGAGTTCTTCATAATGTTCTGCCTTATTGTTACCCAAGAAGTTCTTAAGCGCAATAGCAAAAGAGCACCAAGCAGAAGCTTCGACATCAGTCATGGCTTTTAGGAAATTGAAGTCGTTAATGAGCTTGCGAATTTGAAGACCATAAAAAATTCCAGCCTTTAATTTTTCTAAACTTACTTTGGGGAACGATCTACAAATACATTTAAAGCTTCTTTATGTAAGGCTTTAACAAGTTGTTTCATGAACCCCAGCTTTACGTGATGTGGAAATGGCCATTTCTTTTTCGTTCAGTGATCTTATTTTGCTCTACTATCCCACGTACAGATAAAACAGAGGTACCTGGTGTATCAACTTTGCTGCCCAAAAATCTTTAAATCAACGCAAACAGGCCACTGATGCTCTTGACACTGGATATTCTGCGAAACCCACTTTATATGTTCCTATTCTTCTTCGAGCTTCGTTAAGTGGGCAACTGAGATGGATGCATAGCTATTTCCATTATGCAAAAGGCACTTTTCAAGCCTCTTGTAGAACTGTCAATAAGAAGTCGCCAATCTTTTGATCCATATTTAGGAAAACTTACCTGTTATTGTAACTCCGAGCTTAACTGCGTTCTTTTCCTTCAATCTGGATGCTAAAAGTTCAAATGATTGTTTCGACAGGTGAAGATCACATACCAAATCAGTTAGCTCCTTTTGAGTAAGCTGTTGTGGGGTTGCGAAGCTGTCCTTATATTTACTTTCATTGGTAGATGCTGTAGTAGTTGTAATAGCAAAAAGCAGAGGCTGTGCAAACTGATATAGGTATATTTTCATCATGTAGTAATGGTCATCTTGCTGACTCTAAATCAGGATATTCCCATTTATGTTTCTTGTAGCGATAAATAATAAATAAAATTATAAAAAAATAATAAAAAAAAAAAATAATAATAATAATAAAGCCTTTCACACTCACAACACACAAATAGCAATCGCCATTACGGTTTTTTGCTTTTATCCACACCATAGGAATATCAACGTTTAATTTTTTTTTCTCTTTCCTATTGTCCACTGCTGAGGTTATTGGCAATGAAGTAAAAAGACAGATGCATATAGTTCCAGAGTATTGCAGGAAAGATATTCCACCGGTCTTACAGTCATCTTCAGAAACTAACATCCTTCTCGGAAGCGAACGCATCAATCAGGAAATATCGGATCGTGAGCAGTGGAAAACAATATTGTAATCTTTGGTTCATGCTAATATGGTTAATTTTATTTACTCTGCATTAGAAGTCAACGAAGTACCTAGGCTATGTAAATTTTACCTGTACATACAATAAAATTGCATTTTGTTTTTAGTTTCGTTTGTTCTGTAACCTTTTCATGTTTTTTACCAACCGACCGAACTTCCCTGAACGGCAGTGTACAACATCTATCTCATAGTCTCTTAGTTAAAATAAAACAAGTTCAAAAATATGTAAAAAATTCAAGTCACACTCGTATTCGTACAGTATTATGAACTAACATTAACGCTAATGTAAGATAAATTGCAATATTTCGGGTGATTGCTTTTGTTTTTAATAACCCCATATAGTCTATTAGGCATTGATTTTACTAATTTCGTAGTGACGTCCGACGGAACACTCTTGTTCTATGTTACTTTTAAGGTCGACTTTGTTGGTTATATGGTGTTTCCGAATCCGATTCTTTAAATCCGCCCACAAATCTCAATTGGATTAATATCCGGTGATTTTGGAGGTGTATCCATGACCTTAAGGCAATTGTAGAGAAGCCAAGTCCTAGTTAGCTCGGCCTTATGCTTTGGGTCGTTATCTTGATAAAGAATAAAACTATCCGTTATGCCCAAACGCGTCACACTTTCCTTCAAATTATTTTTTAAGATATTGATGTGCATCATTTTGTCCATAATTCCATCAATAAAATGGAGATTCCCAACCCCGGCCGCAGAAAGCACCCCCACAACATTACCGATCCATCACCATATTTTACCGATCCCTGTAGATGTTTCTTTTCCAGGCTAGTGTTGGGTTTCCGCCATACCATTTGTCTACCCTCTGACTGAAATATATTAATTTTGGTTTCATCAGTGAATGTGACGCGTTCTCAGAAGTCCTGGGGTTCGTTTATATACTTTTAGGCGAAGTTTAATCGTTTGCGTCTGTTAACTTCACTGATAAAGGGTTTCACTCGGGCTACACAGCCTTTCTATCCATGGTTTCTTATTTCTCTCCGAATTGTTTCGCGACTAACTATCTTTCCCGTTTCATTTCCTATTTGCGCTGCTAATTTAGGGGCGGAAATTTTTGGATTTAGTGTTACTTTTCTTAAAACTTGACGCTCCTCGTGATGAGTTAAAATCTTTCTGTTCGGATTTCTTGGTTTGTTATGAATTCTATTTTCGGTTTTAAACCTTTTTATTATGTACTGGATTGTGGACCGACTTCTAGGTTAGGGTTTGCTTTTCTGAGAAATCTTCTGCCCATGCCATCTTACGTAATGTTAGAAAATTGAAAGCAATATCAAAGACACCACGCACCGATATCCATCCACTGACCCCTATAACTGGAATAATAAGCAATTTGATTTAAAACCAATGGCTTTCGCGAACGCAAACATTTCCTCAAGTTTGCAAGTAACGTTTAAACTTAAGAAAGAAGAAAAAACAAACGGGGGTTGTAGTTTTTTTGCGTGTATACTGGTCACAACTTAGTACCACTTCTACGAAAGATTTACCTTTTCCATAAGAGTTATTAAGCTCTAGATCGCGAACAATTTATTTCTATAATAATCACAACCCGATTCGATTTACATTCGCCTACGATTTACGCCAACCTTCCCACCAAATCACCCCCCTTGTCACCCGTCCGCCGTTTCCCATTCCACCCGGCATACGACGGCCATAGCGAGCCTACAACGGCCCATGGCATGCGGGATAATCTCGATCGGCCGATCTAAAAAATCCATGATTCATGCGAAAACGTGCGCGCGCCCTCTACAGTCCGCATACTTAAGTACGACCCGGACGACGCGAATTTATTAATTGCGGTTTGCCTCCGTTGACAAAATTACATTGTTTTAAAATTTACTAGGTTGGCGTGCCTGTCGCCGTTTTACTGCGCCACCACTAACGTATCCCCCTTATATCGTACCCCCGTACGCGTTCGTTAAGTTTCGAACTGTTAGCGTATACGAGGGATACACGGAAATTTTTACGAAAATTAGAGTTAACAGGTATAATGCATTTGCACAATTGCTCGACAATGTGTTTTAATGTTGGTGGACACCTTCGCTAGGAATGCCTGCTTCTCTTTTATATCTTCTACTGCAGCCACGATTCTAGCCACTACTTTTATCTCTATGTTTACCGGTGTCTCATATACAGGGGTCTTTTCTGACCCCCAAAAAAGGTCTAGTGGAGTTAGGTCACGGGCCCGAGCTGGCCAAGACTTCTCCTCCAATCCACTTATTTGAATATTCTCAATTTAGCAATCTGGTGATTTCTCGCGCTATGTGAACCGATGCCCCATCATTCTGAATCCAACGTCTCCATCTGATGTTTAAGAGCAAGTCCCCAAATAGCTCCGATAAGATAGTATCTAAAAAAATAACATCATTTTCACCATTCAAGCGGAGAATGTAAAGTCCCATTACGTGTTTCCCTACGACTCCAGCTCATACATTTCCCGCAAGACGTCGTTAATGTGCAGGAATAAGTGTTGCGTGGGGATTCTCGTCACTCTACAAGTGATTAGTTTTAAAGTTAAGTACACCGTCCATTGTGAAGCAAGCTCCGGACGCAAATTTTTCAAAATGTCTTTGAAGATTACAACGTCGAAGAAATCTATAACAGAACAACAGTCTTGGCTGGAGATTGTCGGGTTCCAAAGCTTGCACTTTTTATCTAGAGTATGAGCCCTGCTTGTTCAGAACTTGCCAATCTGTCGGATAATTATTATACATTCAATCTGCTAGCTATCATCCTTGTGCTCATCGATGGGTCATCTTCAACAACATCAAGTACAGCTTTTTCAAATACAGGGTCCGACATGATCTGCTGGCATTCCCTCCAACCGTTGGGTTAAAACAACCAATCTCTACCAAACGTCTACAAATTTTCTTGGAAAGTTGACTACTTGATTGTTGACGATTTGAATATCTTTCCCGATAGATTCTTTGAGCTTCCCATGTATTACGTCTTATCATCCCAAAAACCAAAATCAAGTCAAGAAAATTATGCAAAGTACCCACACAAATGATCAATTTTATTGTATTAAAATCTGTAACGTACAAACTAGAACACATGCATGTGCATTAAGTTCGAAGCACGAGTGTGTCGTTCAGCTTTGCGTAACAAATGTTTGTTTGTTGCATTACAAAAATTGACTGGCAACTTTACGTGATTCGTGCCAAAGCCATCCTAAAAACAAAATAAGAAGCCTGAAAAATAGACATTTTGTCAGTCAAGAACTGACAATTTGAACAAACCCGCTATAATCAATTAATTGCGGTACATTTCGATAAAGTAAAGAAATCATAGCAATTAACAAAACAGACAAGAATAAGGAAATGTATGCAAGATGCAAGATACAACAACAATAAATAACAAGAATAATTTACAAATTTGACAATTATTATTACGTTCCCAGGAACGAGCACTTTGGATCAGCCTAGCATCATAGAAAACAAACTGGCGCAAACTTTACGTAACAACAGAAACAGATTACCAGACCCTTTATTGTTGCATGTCGTAATATTCTTGAAATTAGTTATATAACATATGGGGTGTCCTTTCTAAGGTAGCAAAATATACAGGCCGTCCTACTTACATAAGATAAGAAAGTTGATGCCACTGCAGGAAATGTAATTGAACTAGTGATGATGGTTCACACGAAATAGAGATCAACCTGTTTTTGTTCCTAAAATGCTAGCTTTATTCGTTCCAAAGTTAACATGGAAGGAAGGGCACTTTAGGCCCTCATTGCATAATGTGTTGCGTGCAGTGTTACAAGTATTAAGAAAGTTATTCCAAGAGGTTCACAAATAACATTTATTTGTGAGACTTTCGTAAAGAATATGTTTTTCTTTTCATAAATCCATCACAAAAAAAGTTTTTCCTCTCGCGACACGTATCCGGCAACACCATTTCCAACTTTGTTAACGCGTTCTCGATTGTAATAGTCAAACTGTTTTACGTCCTTCTAAGTATATAAAAATATATGCTTTACTAATCAACAGATGAATATATTAAGGAGAAGAAACTGTTGACTTAGCATTATATTAACGATCCTCCTTTTTAACCTACGTAAGCAACAATGGAATTGCTTCTTTGAATGCTGAATCCATTTAACGTGCCGAACATGAATATCGCCACGAAAAAAGTTGATTGGCTCTCGCTCATTCCTCCTTTACATATCAGGTTCAGCCTCATCAAAAACTTGGTAGGAGCCATGGATAAGAATCGACCAGCATTCAAGTAATTATATGAAAAATTCCCTCAGCTCAGTGAAGCCAAAATAAAAAATGGCGTTTTTATGGGGTGCCTCAGATTAAACAATTTTTCAGAGATCCCAACTTTAGGAAACTTCTTCACAGCAAAGGAATACATGTTTGGGATGCGTTCTCTTAAGTGGCAGAAAACTTCATTGGAAGGCCGAAAACACACATGTTGGCTTTGTTTCATGAATTCGGTTGCGATATGTCCTTAAAAAATTCAATAAAGGTACTTACTCCCACTTAAATTTCTTCCCTATTATTTGTGAGCAAGTCAATGGTAAGCACGGTGAACATTTCCAAAATGGAGAAACGACACCAGAGTAAATGGTCCACATCATTGGTGGCTGATTATTGTTGGACGTTCATCAAATATATTCTTCTTGTTAATTACAAATGAAGGCCAAAAGAAAGCAAAAGGCCTAAGCAAATTAAAGTATTCTTAACACGTATTTACAAATATACACTTCTTCTCACAAATACATGTTCATTATAAAAAAACTGCAGCCAAATCTCAATGAATTCATTAAGACTACACCCGTGGCTACATTGTTATACTTGCTTCTAAAAAACTTTCAGTATTTCCCTCGTATATGGACCGGTTAGGGAGTAAGATAGTATCGGCTTTACGCTCGGAAACGACGGTTCCCGTTCAAGACGTCCGCAACGGCATATTGCGCATATTTAAGACGATAGGACGGCGTGTTAAGGTCTGGTGGTAATATGCGAGTAAAATTTATATTTAGTCGGTTGTCGTATTATTGTTTTCCCATATAGAAATACGCGAGTGTTACGTGTAACGATGCATATTATCGTACATAATTTCGTGCAATTTCACGCTTAACAAGAATGCATGCGAAGGAAACAATAAATACGACGCTTTGAGGTAACGATTTAGGAATACTCAGAAAATTGAGTACCTTTATTTTATTTTTAAATACTCGAAAGAGAACCAATATTGTAAGAGCGCGTTAGGTTTTCCAAGGATGTTTCACATATTGAACACGTTCTTGAGTTTTCTATATCTGATGAAAATGGGTGCCATAAAAATCTTATTTGTTATACCTAAAAATAGCAATAAATAATTTTACATTTCTAGGGCTAATTTTTGTAGAAATTTACGTCCGAATCCTTTCATACAGGTGAACATTACCCAACATTAAGCTATTGAATTCATAATGAGGTAATAGAAATCTGACAGAACTCTTTAGAAGTACCTACCGGTTTCGAACTATGCACAGCTCATCCTCAGGCCAAAACTATATGTTCAAATTGCAAAATATTAGTGTTACCGATATGTATTTTACATCTTTAAGGTACAATTTTATTAATTCGACAATTTTTCTGCTTTATGACTCTGGCCTGACGCATACCTAGCTCGAAACCGATAGCTACTTGTTAAAGAATTTTGTGAGGTTTGAACGATCTTTTTTCCACTACCTCATGAATTGTTTTAAACTCATATTATTAGATTAATTTAAAATAAAACGACAAATTAAATTTAATAATCTAATTCGGTCACCGGTTGATGATGAGGACCATTCGTGTCCTCGAAACGGCCGTCCCGGACTATTTATTATATTATTATATAATAAATTAAACTTGTGTGGTGCGGAGGGTGCCGATACTTATGAGTTGTTAACCATAAAAATAATAGTAAACAAAGATATTTCCATATGTCGGCTTGCACTTGGTGATAACAATAAGCGAATAATAATAATTAACCGCAATTGTGAGAGTACCACTCCTAGGAACCTATAAAAGAAGAAACCCAAGAAAAAACATACCAAGAAATAGTAGAAGAAGGCCAAATAACCAAGCTTTTTACTGCATTTCTTTTAATTAGTGAATAATATTTGATGCAGAACAAATATCGAATGTACGTCTTCTCAAAGGATTTTTTAGTGGAATTTAAGCTACAAAGATTTCGTTAAAAATGGTGAAAGTGCCAACAATAATTCGTGCTTTTGTCAATATTCCTACAAAATTCAATATTCTCATCTTTTTTCATACATTCTATTTTAAACATAATCTCCACTTCACACACATATGTCTTCGCTGATATATTCAATAACTTATTCCCTTGTACGTTATAACGCGATCCTCCCACGCCGTATACCCATCAGCATCGTAATTTGCTTTCATCCCCCATTTCTCTTGTTAAACTCGAATTTTCATAAACGATCCCATATTCCCTAATATCTATATCGCGAACGTCTCCCATCAAAAAAGAAAAAAGGCGTTCGAAAAGTTAAAGAAGACGTCTTTCTGGCGTCCTCCCGCCTCCCGATCTTCAGAGTCCGCATCTCGACTTTTTCACATCAAACGACAGCTTGTTTGCCTTTTTCGCTCCAAATCCCGATCCATCGACGACGGCAAAGCGTTCTCCCCCGACATTATCAGTCGATAAGCATTCGCTAATTCGATATTTTCACCCTCCGTTAGCTTTGCTCGTCGGTACAAGGAATTTCCGTTTTTTTGACGTGCTCCTCGTCCTCTTTTTTGTAATTCGGGGGATCGATGACGAAGTTTCGCGTTGTAGCGTAAGAAGAGGATTACATCGAGCTTTGACGATTGGCTTCGATTCCAACGTCTTTTCTTTTGACATCTAAAGTAGCTTCATAAAGTTGCAAGCACGCTGGCTTTTGTATAGAAAATGTATGTATATAGCGTGATTGGGTAGTTCTGTATGTATCCCAATCTACGCCATCTTTTGCTGCGTTTATTATTTGAACACAATTTAATTTTTTTATTCTTGAGTATGACGTTCTTATTAAAGATGATTTTTTACGGTATTTAAAACTTGAGCCTCGACTTAAAAATTTTATTTTCTTCTTCTTTTCAATTTTATATATTTTTTATATTATATTATATTTCATATAATTTTATATATTTAAATTGTCCTATTTCTTTTTATTTTGTTTAAATACTAAGGCGATCGCAGATGATATGTTGTATCTTACATTCTGCTTATATCTACAATTCTACAACATTCATTGAGACGAAACGTGGGAGATGTTGAGATGCTAAACCAGTAGTTTTTCCACCTATACAGTATGTCTCCAAATTGTAAAAAGTACAGTGCATCGTCAGTGTCATGCTTTCTACAATTTTGCCTTCATGTTTGTATTTACTAAACGTTCCCAATCTTTGAAGATTCTTTTCACGGCAACTAAAACCTCAAACATCACCTTTCATAGGCCAAACATACGAGTACTTCTTGGCCTCTGTTAATTCCATCTTAGCTTTATATTTTAAAGATGGTCTCTTAAAATGAAATCGATAACTACTAGTTGTAGTTAACGTTTAGCTAACTCATCACGTGTACAATTAGTTAATTATAATTTTAATTTTTTTATAGATTTATCAGTTGCTTAAATTGCACTAAAATACATATAACAAAATTTGATCATTGTTTACACGTTATTCATTGAATACTGTACTGTACACTGTTAGAAAGGTGTCTTTCATTCAAAGGAATATACTTCACCTCAAAAAAATGGCAGTATTCAATAGGATCAAACAAATATTTCTTAAACACAAAGAAAGATTTCTCTTATTGTGGTGTTGATCGTTCTTACATTCAAAAGTTCTTTGAATGAAAGAACAATCAATTTTGTTGTAAATAAACACTTTTTAATCAAAACTTCAACTTATTTCTTTTCAAATACTTCAATTACTTCACTGAAAGGAAAACGATATTTCTGGTGACAAATACCTTTCACTCCAATTTATACTTTTTTTGAGTAGAACGACTAGGATTCTTTGTACAGAACAAATATTTCTTAGAGTGGTGTACTTATATAAGCCTTAACACTAAGAATTGCTTATCTGAGAATATCCCAATTCGGCCAGGAAAACCCCACTCATTGAACAAAATTTGGTCTGTTTCCATATTTCTCATCAAGAGACACAAACCTATCATAATTCGTTCGCCATATCACTTCCAAATAGAAAGACAATAACCAATGCGTAACGCTACAATGTAAGCGTGCCGAACTGATACGGCAATTTTCTATAATTGCAAATACTGGAAAATTCAAATCTTTGGTTGTAACTTAATAAGCTTCACTTGTGAGTGATTTTATAATTGAATTTGGCCTATTTCTTAGATCAGGAAAGCCATTTCTTTGCAACAAAATATTAAATCTAGCAAAATGAATTATTCCATCAAAAAATTTGGTTTTTCAATAAGCATAAATATTTCTTTAAGTGGAAGAAAATAATCTTTCCTTTAAAGAAATGGTGGGTTTTGTTCCAAATTTATAGGTTTTTTATATTCTTTCAAAGAAAGCAATTGTACTTTGAATTAAAGTAATAAACGGGTGTCTTTTCGAGTATAAAAAATATTGCCTTGAAACAATGAAAGAATCTATTCTATCAGTGCATACAATTCGCTGGTTTAGTATAAGAGAACTTGAGTCTAGATGTGGGAGTATCATGAGTTCGGGGATTCGAATCCCATCACGTTGCCCTTTGCAGTGAGAACGTGATGTGAGACGTCATATACCAAAACCTCCAGCATTTATAACAAGTGTCCTGGCCGATAACCTCGTTGGACTAACCACTACGCACAATAACAAAAAACAACAATATTTAATGTAGTAAATATAATATTAGTAATAGTAGATGAACTGTATATTTTCTTGATTTTAAAAGCAAAGAACGATTTTGATTAAAAAACAAGAATTCTTTCAGTGATTCATCGCCAAGGGTAACTGATAAATTTAATTATTTATATTTTATATCTTAATCATTAAACTACAAACTACAAATCTTTATTCATCAAAAATAAAACAATTGAAAGTCCATATTTCGTGAAGAATTGCCAGATGAATTATCTTCACACCGGCACTGGAAAGCTTTTGCAACGTAACCTACACATCGATATTTTCCGATTTTCTATTTACTTATCCTTTATACATAAAATCAAAAATATCTTCAAACACAAAAATGTATATCTTAAAACAAATACAATTCATCGCATACTTAACCCGTCCCTTAAGTCTTCATTTATTTTCGCTCCAATTAATGCAGTCGTTTCACCCTTTTCTCGTTCTCCCGAGATCGTCCTCGTTCTTCACCCGATCCGGTTAATTTTAGGATTATCGCCCTTTCGATGCGAGCCGGCGATTTTCGAAGTACAAGAGGAGGTGAAAGGGCGCGACCCCCTCAACGCGCCCTGCTCGCATCTACCATCGACGGGACAGTAAACGGCTTTAATAGTGTCCGGTCCCCGTTTTAGTTTTCGGCATGCCCGCACTGTTCCGTAACGGTCCACTACGCTTCACGCTTCGGAGATCTTTACTTTTGTATGGACCGGCTGATCTCTAATCGAATGAGCAGCGGTCCTCAAACGAACTGCGATCTTCTGTGTTTTGTTTAAAGTTAATTATAGAAATCATACTTACAGGACCTTTGAAGAAGCTTGGGTCTACAATATTTAATAAAAGATAAACAAGGTGAAAGTTGCGTAATGATTTGTACCAATCTGAAATTTAACGAAAATGTCGCGAACAAAGCCAAGGTTTCTTATTGAGTATAGAAGACCTGTTAAAAATTACAAAATAAAAAGAAATAGTAAGACGAAGAATGTGCAAAGGAAACAGAAAAAGAAAATTCGCTGAGAACAAAAGCACTAAAGACAAATAGAGACGAAGAAAAGTAAACATATAAAGAACAGAGAGCTCTGGTAAAAAAATTAAACTGTAGACTAACAGACAGAAAAAGAGAGCAAATAATGAATAGAAATACAAGAATACTATAAAAACAAAGGAATTTCTACAGAAGGGCTACCCTCTCTGTAGAAATTCCTTTTTTAAAAGATAAGAAAAACTGCAACAGGTTGTTATTTTCTAAAGATGCAGACAACAATCTGATTGGCGAGGAAGAAAGAATTATGAAAAAAATGGAAGGAATATTTTTGTGAAATATTAAATGAAGTAGCTGAAGAACAGGAATTAACAGAATCAAAGCAAGAAAGAATGGTGGAAATTGCAAAATCAATCGATCAAGAGAAGAGTTCAGGGAGGTATTGAAGAAACAAAGAAATAACAAGAGCTCTGGTGAAAACGGAATCACAACCGAAAACAACAAAGCAGTGATAGAACCCTAAATAGGCGAATATTGAGCAGGTTTTAGAAAGGGCACCGGAAGAACCGAAGAAGAAATCAAACTAACAACAATTATGGAGGAATTCAATAACCGAGCAAAGTAATAAGATTGATCAACATTATAAAGAAGATAAATAGCAATGTAATGGTGAACGGAAAAACATGAGGATATTTTGAAATTAGAACGAGATTAAAACAAGGGCAACCTTTTTCAACGTTGTTGTTTAATATGGTGCTAGAACAAAATCAGTCAACTCAACAATGAAGAGAATATATCTAAAAATCACCCTGGTGATAGCTTATGCAGATGACGTAGCATTGACTGGGAGAAACAGGAAAGAACTGGACGAAGTAACAAGACGATTCGCAGAAACAGTAGATAAGCTAGAGATTGATACGCTAACGGGAAAACTGGAATTTGAGGAAGCAGATGGATTTGTAAAGAAGAAAAAGAAATAGAAGCGAGAGCAAGCAAAGCAAGCAGAATAGCAGAAGAAATAAACCGCCTAATACAAGCGAAATGCCTGTCCGGAAAGATCTGTACAAAACTGTTCGGAGCAACTTGGATTTTAAACACAAATACCCAAACGAAACTAAGAAGATGGGATGAAAGCTACTTAGAACAGTAATGGGAGGAAAGAAGACGGAAGAAGTGTATGTTAGAAGGACAAACGAAGCGTCTACAGAGAGCCAAAAATCGTAGACGTGATAAAAGCAAGAAGAATGCGATGGCTATGTCACATGGAAAGAGGGGATGATCCGAGAGAGTAAAGAAAACAGCTTGGAAGGTACCTGATCATAAGAAATATAAAAGAAGATCAAGCCAAGAAGGAGGTGAATTTAAGAAGGAAAGACATAGGAAAGTGAAGAATGAAAGCCAAAGACAGAAATGTATGGAAGAGAACAACCAATCTATGGGCTTCAATGGCCCTGTTAAAAAACAAAATAAGTCGAGTAATTATTTTATCTCAAATTTGGTAATAAAATTTAAAAAAAAATCATATTTTATAAAAATACCTTAATGTTTAAAAGCTCCACGCAAAGCTGTTGGGCTTGAAATAGTCAAGTCCAGAGCATCTTTTGCATACAAAGGTGATAGTAGTTATTAGCTATTTGCTCTTGCTTTTCTACCATCAATCTTTACTTCACCTAAAATATATTGGCCGATCTATTGATGTCTCTCCACAATTTGTAAATATAAAATTATTAAAGGAAGCAAAAAATAAACATTATTTGCCTGATAAAACAGTTCAGAAAGAATTTTGCAAATCTAAAAATTCCTATTGAGAAGAAAGAAATAAACTACAACTCTTATTATTTACTAATAAATCATCCACAAGCTGCTACCTTCTTTAAAATTATTGTGTTCGCAGCTAATTTTAAAGGTGTTAAAACAGTGCAATTTCATAAAAAATATTATATATCATTCATTAGCAGGATCAATAAATCAACGATTTTATCGCGCAGAAACCGTTTGAGTACCGCCGTCGCCATGCTGATTGGGACAAAGTCCTTAATTAACAAAAGACAAAGAGAATTCAGCCCGTATTGTCAATGAATAGGTATCGTTTATATACAAATACATCCCCTCACTCTTCCCAACAACCAACGGCGGTACCCGTTCCAGGCGTGATCCCTCTTTTACCCTTAAACTACCGCCGAAACGACAGCAAACCACTCTAGATTCGAACTAACGTTTCCTCAACAGTCGAATCTACTCGAACTGGCAGAAAATTGCGACGGCACTTGTTACGAACCGCGTACCGTCGGTCTTCTTCCTCTAGCCATCCTCTTCCGATTCTCATCTAGTGACGGAGTAAAGAGAAAGGTCGCAGATTTAGAAAACAAATAAGTACTGTTAAAAATGGTTTGTGGAATTAAATGTTAATTATTAATTAATTAATAATTAACAGGCGATCTTTCAAAATCCACACAATATGATAAATGAAATTCTGACGGCAGAATTAACAAATATCGCGATAGAAATATAAAAAAATTGCTGCATCTTTAAAGATTCGTTAAAAAAAATACTGCACAATAAATACGTAAGAACAATAAAACTCAATTGAGAACTTATGCAGAGATATAAATTAATTTCTTTCATAAGAACTCGCCTTGTACGCTTACATGCAACACCATTTTTCTAGCACATTTACAGGGCATATTCTTATTTCTTTTATTTAATGCAGGAATAAAACCGTTAGTCCATTTTTACGACAAAAGCAATCACAAATTGCAATAACTATCTTACAGTTGTCACTACTGTGTGTATTACAGTATTGCCAACGAACTTGATCTACAACTCTAGATTTCCCTAAATTCAAATTTATGACGACGTTAGTTGGTTCTATTTCGATGCTAATTTCAAATCTAGTATGTGTAATTTAATAATAATTTTGGTATAAGAATTGCTATCAAATATAGCACCAAACACTTTTAAATTCCAAGGCAAATCTGTACTGCCTTCACGTAAAAAAAAACCAATATGCGTTTCATCGCAAAATTTTCCTTTGTAAATCACTCCATTACGTTAAAAACCTTTGCACTGCGCTAAGAATTGTTGCATTTTACGTTGTAAAGAGGAGCAAAACATAAATTTCGCAAAAGCATTAGTATTGTTTTAATTCTAGAACAGTTTAAATGGAATACAATATTTTATAGATTTAAAAAGTCCTATGATTCAATTAGAAGAAATCAACGGACAACAATTATGGAGGAATTCAATATCGGTGCAAAATAATAAGATTGATCAACATGACTATAAAAAAGACAAATAGTGAGCGAAGAAATATCAGAATAAGACAAGGGGACTCTCTTTCAACGTTAATATTTAATATGGTGCTCGAAAAAAAAAGGATAAAAGCCAGTCAACTTAACAGAGAAAGGAATATAATGTCTAAAAGCCACCAAGGTGATAGCTTATGCAGATGACGTGCCACTGACAACGAAAAACAGGAAAGAATTGGAAGAAGTAACAAGACCATTTTCAGAAACAGTAACAGTAAAGTAAGTAAAGATACGCTGACGGAAAAACTAGAATTTGAGGAAGTGGATGAATTTGAATTCTTGGGAGCCAGGATATCCAGGCTAGCCAATATAAGAAAAAAAAAACAGGTAGTTACAAGAAAATCGATTCATTTGACTAACTGGACCCAAAAGTTGGTACTACGTAAAGTTGTGTATTACACCGTTTCTGAGTCAGTATGCCAAAAGGTGTTATTTTTCAATGGTCGATCTAAGAAAACATCGTGTCTGTCTCAAGTTCTGTTTTAAACTCGTTAAGACACCCGCAGAAACAAATGAAGAATTTGAAGGAACGACGCCTTGGGCCAAATGTATGACTAGAATGTTTAAGAAATGATCGAACATCAGTTAATGGCCATCAACTGATTTACGCCAGAACATGTCGTTGCTGCTGGACCGCAGTTGTGAATAATCATCTGGCAGACATTGTAGGATATTATAGCACACGCCAGCAGATTTTATCGGAAGAATTGAAGAATGAGTATGATTCCGAAAGGAAGCAACAATTGTCATAACGAAAGTATCTATTTTCACCTCAGCTAAAAAAACGCTTATCAAGTGAATAGCAACATCAAGCCTTTACTAATAAATTTCTTAATATTGGCGCCATGCGAACACAAAGAGTTCGTAGCTCAGAGGATGGAGAGGTATGGGTAGTGGAAAATACTTTTACAAAATAAACAAAATCAGTTTAAAAAAATGCTTTCTTACGCAGTACAGGAAAAAAAGGAAAAAAAATCACAGAAGTAGTAGCAGAAAGAAACAAATCTTCTGATCAATCTTCAAAGGTTTCGCATAATTTTTCTTCATAGTTCCCTAATTTCTTATTACTGTTAACGAGAGAGTAAGGTAGATCTCACAAGAATAGCGCCTTCCTTTGGGTCGTCAGCCAACCCACTGTCTGTTAAGAAGTTTCCCAAAAGAACACCCGGAAAAAGGATTGCTGAAGAAATAAGAAAGAGAATATATGTTCTACAACCAAGAAAGTCGCTGCCTTGAAAAAGTTACTAAATTCAAGAAAACGGTTGCTCATCCAAAATAACTGAGAATAGCTTTTCTCTAAATTACTACCACAAGATATTTTCAAAATAACTTCATCCTCTTGATATAAAAACGTTGTTTATTTGTTTTCTTCCTTCTTTTGTTTGTCTTGCTGCATCGGTTCTTTATCAGCAGTTTACTCAAAATAAAAAAACATTATCATCGTCCATAGATTTTTTGCATTGGTATATACCAATGCGAAGAATCTATATTTTATTACAAAGAAAATCTATTGAGTCCAAATTAAGCGTCATATGTTTTATTTAAAGCAACAGGTGTGTTGAGATAATATCTTACTCGCAATCATATTGGATGTAATAGATTCACAAGAGAAAAAAATATTTTGTGTGAAATTCTATTTTCTTGTACATAGACATTCATTTTCTGTGTGAATCATTCTAATGATAGTAAGACGTAACCACAATTCACCCAATATGGTTTTCTAATTGTCGCCACCGCCACTGTCCAATTAAAATTTTCTATTATGACTTACTTTTTTTGCAAAAAGGTCTTGCTGTTTGTAAAATTATGACGAATGAATTTAGCACTATAATTACTGTAACTATATGCACCTGAATTGGAGAGGTACAGCTCCCGGTCCTCAGGAATATAACATGCCACCAAAAACACGTATAAATTAAAAACAGTTGGAATAACCAAGTGGCCGGCTTCATTTTATATAACACAATATAGATTTTTGTAATATCGATGTCACAGATTCCAGGCGCTCCAACCAAATTAGATAACTAACAAGATAATCCACGACCAATCCACGCCTGTTCCTTACGTTGTTAAAGCTAATACTTGCTATCACTATATTTGTATCATCTGCTGCTCCTAGCTTTTCCTGAGATATCAAGGTGTAAATCGTTGATGAAGATATTAAACGATAGTGGACCAAGTATTGATCCCTGAGGAACGCCACCCTTAGTACCCCTCCAGCCAAAGCAGCAGCTACTACAAGATCTTTTGGTGTCGACGTATTTCTACACAAAGAATTCTATTTGCCAAATATGATTGAAACATGTCCAAACACTTACCACGCACCACATAGAACTCAAGTTTACGGAGTAGCAGTTAATGGTTGACAAAATCGACGGCCTTTGAATCGAGCGTTCCCTCAGATAAAAGATCGGGAGAAGCCTCAAGAATGTGCTTTTTCTCTGCAGGACCAAATAAAGAAAAAAAATCAGCGCTTTTTGTTTCATTCCTTTAATCTCGTTTTGTCACAGGACCATTTTCTCTTCGGGTTCATAACAAATAAAATTTAAACCTAACCTCCACCTCCAATAATAAACGAGATGCCAATGGTGAGGGTCGGAAATGAATCGGCCTGTATATAGAGAAACCCTAAATGGCCTTAAACAGAATTAAAAGGCAGACATCGAAATGAAAATGTAGGCTTCCACGGCCACCGTCGGTTCAAACTAAACGTGTTCCGGGTTTGAACCGTGTCATGTCGATTTGGTTAAAATAAAAACTCGACGTTTCGCCCATAATCGTATGGGACTTCTTCGGGAGAGGGAAAGTTGGTAGGCAACAGTTAGCGCGGATCGCATTTCCGCCCAACATCTGAATTTACCTAAATTTAGCCATTTCCATAAGCTGGACGTAGTATTTTGGAAATGATGGAAGTAAATGGTGTATAAACACGTGTTTTAAAGTTTCCATTAATATAAACATAAAGTATTAAAGTTTTTCAATATCCAACGCCTTTTACGCAAAATAATGCCTATTGTGTTGTAACAGCTTTTAATTATAAATTCAAATTAATCATACTTCGTAAATTAATGCTATATTATGGACGCAGACTAATTAAAAAAAATAATACTGCGCATGTTAGAAAATGCGGTGAATATGATGTTTACCAGAATAATCATCAAAATTAATTGGTTCTGAAATATCACTGTAAATAATTTCGAAACAAATTCTTAAGCTTTCGGTTTTGTAACGAAACCACGGGTTTTAATATCCTCACATGCAAGCACCGAAATCTAAACCACATCAAAACATCCAACGAGCGTATCTTTTATTTAGAATCAAGAATATAATACTCGTAGCAACCAAACAAAATTCATCCTACCCACATCAGAAATGGGAAAAAGAATTTTCTCTCGTTACGACCCGTTCGACATGTAACATTAACTACTTTAAAACGCGAAATGTACATATTTCCTGCTCTCCGCCTTTGTATTTTTTTTTTACCGGCCACATTTTATCATTCGTAGAATCGTAGGCGAATATTTCTCCCTATTCCTCCTCCTTCTCCAAAAAACGGCCAGCTTGTTCCATCTCAAAAGAACGTTCGAAATAAAAGAAATCCCTGGGTGAACGCGCACACGGGTCGAAAAGGGGCCGCAGCCCTTTGTAAATTTAAATTCTTGAAATACAAGAGCCGGATGGTAAAGCGGTAAAGGCAGAAGCGCGTAACCCTTTAACGGTAGCAATGTAATAGTGTTGTAACTCTCTATGTTGCTTCGCTCTCTTCGTGTCAAAGGGTATAGGGGCAGATCATCAAATAAGTAAGGCGAGTTGTTCTATTTTTTAGGCAATTGGGAAATTCTTCTTAATAAAGATTAGCAATACCCAGTGCCGTATAAAATTACCGTATAATAAACATGAAACTGCCAGATGTTAATTATATGAAAACAGAACAATATAATGTAGAAGGAGAAATTCAGATCCAAATCTCTAATTAACTCTCTCTAACTAACTCTCTAAGTAACAATAGGACCTGAACAGATTTCTTAAATTTCTTTTTAACACTGTACGATTAAAAGACAAAGTGATATTGACAGAGACAGGTCCTAAGCTATACTTTTCAATTGTCTACTTATTTACTCCTGCAATGCTACAGAACTACCGCAAAATGTAATCCTGTTATTTTGTAACGGAAATCATCATATTTCTTTTTAAATTGAAATTGTAAAAAGTATGTGAGGTTACCTAAGGAAGTCGATTATTAATCTTTATACTCCTGCTTTTTATCATTATTTTCAACAATAACCGTTCTACAGGATTCTCTATATTTCATGCCAGAAACACTTCTTATACAGGCGTTTTGTAACACAAAAATTCTCTTTGCGTCAACAGACGGGTACACAAACGCATAATAGGCATGCAGAGCAGCTCTCATGCTCACTGAATCAGCCACCACCCGAAGAACACAGTTAAATGAAGAAAGCCTAGAAGCCATATCACTGACATACTCCTGCTAGTTCAGCCGAGAGCCGAGGAAAGTATCAATAAACTTAACGCTGTTTACTGTGGTAAGAATTTTATCGTTGTAGTTGTACAATTCTTGTTTATAATAACATTATGAGAATTTCCTCTTATAATTTTATTAATACTTCTTCTAATGAATCTTTATTTTTAATTACTACAGAAGTGTCATCGGTATGCAATATAATGCTATATTTAGATGTCTCGGGTTCATCGTTAACGTGTAATAAAAAATAAAAGTGGTCCCAAAATCGATCCCTGTGGAAGTTATGCTTCTATTACCAGAATATTCAAGCAAACTTATTGTTTTTACATTACAATATAAAATAAATCATATACTCGAACACCGTGGCACTGGAACACTGAAACATTTCATTTCACAGCAGCAATACTGAACTTCTGAACTGACTTCACTATTGCTGCTGAAGATGATAGCTTAGCTATCGAAACGTACGTTCAGTGTCAGTGAAGTGTTTGTGGTAAGAGGTAATAGTGAAGAGTTTCAATATGAAATAAATTGCTTTTGTTGTTTTTTCTTCTTTTTTTTTTGGTAAGTCTGGTTATATTCAACTCGAACTACGTACGAGAATTCATCTAATTGAAATAAAAAAGACCTTTTCCGACAATATGAATTCCCAATTCATTACGTATCGTTATCACGTTATCGATGTAACGAGCACTAGCTATATTATCTATGTTACAAGTCATACATGTAATATGTGCAGAAACAAAAACACTAAGAACATGTAAAGAGACATTATCACTAGTGATTCTAGCAGAAACTGATTTTTCGAATAATATATGTTTCTGCAGAGAGCACTTCATTAATCAACTTTCTAAATGTGTTGTAATTGGATTAACATATTATATGGTTCAGTTATCGATTATTAACAACATATTGGCTACAGGGAAAGAAACCAATGATATATTATGTGACAATCACAAAACGAGATTCAGCAGCAAGTTAGTAAGGCTAATCTACGCTATTTTTCTGCGCAAACCTCCCATAAGCTATGAGTAATACATATATACACCTAAAAAAAGCTAAAATATAAGAAGTACAGTGATTTTAAAATGACGTTCACGTACAATCTAGTGCTGAATTAGTGCAAAAATTACGGTGCAACGCGAAAGCTTGTACAATGTAAATTAATACAACCCTTATAACTAATTGTACAGAGCAGAATTAAGAATTAGTAGAGTGCGAAATTATACACGCGGCAAACTTTCACACTACCCCCCTGCTGCTTCAATACTATCTACATTTGCCCTAGTGGCGCAGTTGGTTGGCTGACGATTGGTCTTTAGTTGGTAGAGTATACAAAATAAACCCTGGTAGGTCTCGAACGTATAATTACTGGCATACCCTCTCATAGCCAAGAGCTGGCCAACTTACGACTAGACCATCAAGTTGTTTTACAAGAGTTTTGGGGAATGGTTTTACAATCTCATTATCACATCTTCAATTATTCAAAGCGATTTGATGATCAGAATAATAGAAATAGATAAGAACAAGAATCTGTTTATAGAAAACTCAGTTCTTTTCTACTAATGTCAGTTGCTTAGTTTCAATTAATTTTATTTCCAATTTTAACATTTACTTTGGAAGAAAGTTTCTGAAAACCCTTTCTTTAAATGAAGGAAAAATGATGCCGTTGTTAGCTAGCAGGAAATGTTCAGAACTTTTTTCTCTCAATAGTTTGTAGCAACTGGGCGCCATAAACCTTTTCATCTGTATGTAATACTACTTTGTCCTTAGTCCTCTTCTTCGATACCTCTTGCAACTGTCAAAATGGTGTATTTATTGCTATTAAGTGTTAACGCATGAACTTACTTTAGTTGGTAGAGTATACAAAATAAACAAAAAAAAGTACCATTTCTAGCGTTTGGTATTGATTGGCTCTAAGTGAGCAAAATCAGTTAAGCGTTGGTCGACATTCGAGAAATCATGCTTGTTCTATCCTTACTATCTACTTTACATTTAACTTTACAAATAATAAATTTTATATATAAATAATAAAAAAAAAATAATAAAATTAATAATAAAAAATAATAAATTTACAAATAACTACCTTTGGCGCCTACACACCCTAAAACTAAAACATGCGAAAAATAAATTTCCGTTTTTTCGTGTCTTAGATTCAAGGTGTGTAGGGAAGAAAAGCAGGTACTTATAAATAATATTTTTACTGGAGGGGCAGGGATAGAACAAGAATATTAGTCATTCGGTCTTCGGTTGAAGAAGAGAATCGACGCGTCCTGGAAACAACTATCCCGGATTAATCCATTAACCTTGTATGGTGCGGAGTGAACCGATACTTTCGTTTTGTTTGCCGTACTACCACGCAGTCCTTGCTATCATTATAGGTTTTGGATAAATAATGAAAGATATAACAAATGAGAAAACAATATCCTGAATATATAAATTTTAACCAATTCTATTGTATCCTAAACTTTAAATTTTAGTCTTTGTACGTGTTTAACGTGCTACTTAAATTCAATATTACGAAATTTAGCTCAGGTGAAATTATCAAGTAAATTGGTAAACTGGCGATCTTCGTTCTAATAAATCCACCCGGTAACGTCATTTAGTCGTATAATTACGCGTCTCGGACCGAAGCTACGTTATGAAGCTTGACACTTTGACCCGCAAGCATTGTATTCCCCCGTAAGTGCTACCCTATACATCGTTCGCAGGTACAATATGTTACACGGTGGTATGTTGATGATTTTAATACGGCGCCTTACTACTTCCTGATACGCTTTCGACATCAGAGACGGCAACCCCTTTCTTAACGGGATGGGTTTTGAGGATATAAGGAGCTGATGGCGTTGAAACGTGTATCAGGATCGTCTTCGACTATCGAAATTTGTTGGAAGTCATTTTTATGAGATATTTCCTTTATAATTCGTGTATCGCTTACTGGTATTTAAGAATTAACGTTGCTATGTTTACTTTACAATTTTCTTTAAAATGTGATGGACCTAGTTACGATAGATCTAGACACAATTTTCATGCGTTATTTAAGTAAAACACGAAACAGATCTATGTCAAAATATAATCTGGGGTGACGCAACAACAGATGCGTGTCTATGTTCCACCTACAATTTTCTACAGCCCATCCCGTTGATAGAAAAGTGGAACACGTGAAAAATGACCTATTACAACATGAACATTCATCGAACAAGTTTTTTCCTTTAACATATTTAAAAGACAATGGGCCCCTATTATAACCTGCTTTCCTGCAATACATTATTCCACATCAGCTGCAAAGGCTTGTTTCTCTTCAGTCTTCGAACTAAGCTTTTATAATCAAATAGTTCAAGAAGTAAAATTTTTTAGCTTGCTAGTAAATCTGCTGATGTCTTCTTGATGTCATACTATGCTGCATTTATTTAAGGAATATTGTATTGAGCATATGATAAAGGGGCATATGAGCTTTTAAGCTTAATATAGCCACAGGAATCTGTGTAAGCTGCATGCGTAAAAAATGTACTCTTACCATCTGGTCGTAAAGAGTGAAACACAGTTTATTACTCTTCGCGATGTGTTAACGGTGACTCGCGATTGTACCGAACTCGTCAGAAGAACTAGCAGCGACCCTGGTAGTTCTTCTGATCTCATAGTCAAGAGCAGGCCAACTTACCACTAGACCATCAAGCTGTTTTACGAAAGTTTTGGGGAATGGTTTTGTCAATCTCATTATCACATCTCCAATTATTCCAAGCGATTCGATGATCAAAATAATAGAAATAGATAAGTACAAGGATCTGTTTATAGAAAACTCAGTTCTTTTCTACTAATGCCAGTTGCTTGGAAAACTTTATTTCAATGATTTTATTTCCAATTTTAACATTTATTTTGCAAGAAACTTTCTGAAAACTCTTCCTTTAAATGAAGGAAAAAATTGTGCCGTTATTAGCTTGCAGGAAATCTCCAGAACTTTTTTCTCTCAATAGTTTCTAGCAACTGGGCGCCATAGACCTTTCCATCTATGTGTAAAACTACTTTATCCTTAGTTTCTTCTTCGATACCTCTTGCAACTGTCAAAAAGGTGTATTTATTGCTATTAAGTGTTAACGTACGAACTTTATCATGAGTTTCCTAACTTGACTATTATAGATATTTGAGATAGACCGTTCATCGAAAATATCCATAAAATGACACTAGATGGTCATTGAATTAGGATCAAGGAGATAACAAAATCTGTAACCACACGTCTTTCAAAAATTAATTGAAGGATTGAGAGAAGATTTGAGAGATACGGATGCTGTACTTTCTGCCTTATTCCTTCAAAAATAATCTGTCCTTACAACCTAACTAAGTCGGAGTTCTTAGATCGTGGATAGAACCTGGATCCCGCCCCGTAATGGTGAAATGAAGGATCAGTTAAAACCTAGGCTACGAGAGTAATAGGGACTATTCTTCTTCTTTAGTCAGAGCATTGGATTAGTCGACCCTCTACGAAAGATAGGAACAACAATGTTTGAGTATTGTATAAGAAGAAAGTTACAAAAACGGGTGGCTACCTTGTAACAAGAAAAAACCTGCTTTTCACATTGTGGCAATTGTAGTGACCACATTAATTTAATTATTAATGGGGGGCAATTAATGTTTAACCATCCCTATCTTATTCACCAAAGCAACCACTATGGAAATTTCGTATTAAATGACACGAATGAGTTTGCTTCTATTTCAGTCTCCGCGTATTTTACAACATACGAGGGTAGCGTCTTAAGTTTTTACAAACGACCACTAGATAGCAATATTGAGATTTGACATTACCACTTTCGTAAAATTTAACATTTATTATTCGCCATAAATCAACCCAAAACTTTATTTCCAACAAGCAACAGCAATGCCTCAAGACCATATACGACCTCGTAGTAGATTATCAAACAACAACCAACTGTTTGGACGTTTCTAGATGAACCGAAACCAACGAAAGTTGTTCGCTGACAAATCATTTCCAAGAAAATGATTGCTCATTCCTTTCCTTGTACTGAACATGTCACAAACATTGCTTTGGAGGATCGGGGAATAGTTAATGTTGAATGACATCCAACAATTTGCTCGCAAGAAGTTATCGATGGAATCAGGAAAATTATGTCGCATTATTTTTCATTGTGGCAATGCCAACCCTCACACAGCACATCAAACAATCTGAAGAAGAAAAACATAGATTTAATGACACATTACCCGTATTCACCTGATTCGTCGTCTAACGACTTCTTTTTGTTCACAATTGCCAAACAAAAAATGCCGATTTTTCTTCGCCTCGGAAAGCTGTTAAAGCTTTTAAAAACCATTTTTGAAAAAACCACCTTCACAGTGAAAGAAATGACGAATATTGTGAAAAACAATCGAACGATTCTGTAAAAACTTAAATGTAATCCTTTTGCATAAGACATTTTTCTATACTTTTAGCAAGACAAATTACTCTTGAAACCCAAACTACCATAATCAAAACCTCGATACGATCCTGCGTCAAACAGATACGAACCAGTAAGCTAACGGAAGGCGAAAACATTACACCTTCACGCTAACACTGTAAGCGAACACACACACGCCGAAAACGGGACTCATAATTCAGGGTGCCGCGTTGCGCGAGGTGTTGCCAACATAAATTTCATCACACACCATCTACACGTACAAGCAAGCACTTCTTGCACCATCTCCCGGGCTACCGATATAATGAAAGGACCCACCTACTCCTCTTCCTTCTCCATCCACATCGGATAGACGTTTTCCACCCCCTCTCGCTTCCGAAGGCGGACAGCGGGGGCAGCGGAAAGGATTGTCTTAGACGACCGAACGTTAAAGTTGGCCGTAAAAAGGGGCGGAGGTATGTCGGAGATGTTCGAAAGGACGCCCGGTATGAGGACGGTTATTTAGAGCCTCATCAGTTTACAATGACCTGCGAGGAGGCCCAAGGAGAGGCCGGATAAGGATCTTATGCGCTTATATATGTATGTACACAGGCTGTGTTGGCGTTAGATTTATGTCGATTAGTGAAAGTGGAAACCCAACACCCGCCGGATAAGACGAAGAACTCGGTTTGGATAGAAGGGGTTCGGTTGAAGAGGAGGATGAAAAGGTGGGAGTGATTTTCTGACGGCGAAGACGTGCAATACTAAAATAATAAAGGACATTCGTGGAGAATTTGGACAATATCCAATAGAGTACTTTATTTTTGAATGAATGTTCATAAAAATTCCATTCAGTAACTTCTTTCTATTTTAGTTATCCAATTCAAAATATCGCAAGATCTTCGATTTTCGAAACCTTGCGTTTTCCAAAACATAAATAATTAACTGATAATAATTGCTTATTGCTTGCTTGCTTATTATTAGAAATAGAGGATAAGCTTAAATTTGGCAAAGTTGCTAAATTTTGTACTTGTTACGAACTCGAAGAGAAAATGGACTTGTGATAAATGACGTTGGAGACCAGCACCTTTATTTGGTGTTGTAGAAAAATCCAAGAAAAATATTTTTAATGCCATTTTCGATCTTCTATCTAATGGTGCAGTCGTAATTTTTCTATGACGTTTCGACCCTTTGGGCCACAAAAAGAGTTCCTTTTTGATTTCATCTATGTATAGCATGACGTCGAACACAACAACACATCCATTTTCTACATACAGTAAAGAAATACAAAGTTACTCCAAATTTTTCTAAGATAAAACTCCCACTAACATAGAAAAACACAGATACCGCATTACAAAAATTATCTTACAAAATGAACTAAAGAACTTACATCCACTTTTCTTGATATAGAACTCAAATTTCTGCACTACCATCTACTAAGTTTTCTTCACACCTATAAATATGAAGTACCCATTTCTACAAAAAAACTAATTCAAGAAAACACCACGAAGCAACCCAGAAAACAACAATATCACAATATTCCGATAGCCCCATCACTCTGAGCAACACTTAATTTAACAAAGAAGAAATAGATCTCAACAAAGGATATAAATATGCTCCGATACCACTTAGACCGCACAGTCACTCCATTACAACACTGATTAGGTCCAAAGACAATAATCAATATTGCTAAACAAAGTCGCAGACGATAAAGGGAAGATAGACTCTATTCAAAAACTAAAAAATCTCCAAATATTATCTTTAATTCTATATCGAATAATTAAGAAAATAATTTAACAATTACTAAAGCTGATAAAAACGCTAGTCTTTTCATTTTAAATACAGAAACATACGTCATCAAAACCGAACAATATTGTCAAATTAAAACAGTGAAACAACTAAAAAAAGTCATATCATCAACAATATCATGCTTACAAAATTTAAAAGAAATGAACCCTTCAAAACCTACATTGTACAGCCCCATAAAACTTCATAAAGCAGATCATCCTATCGGACCAATAACTACCTCTATTGGTTCTCTTGCTGATTCCCTCGCCAAAACTTTGAATGATATATTAAACATTTTTCAGATTCAAACTTTATAACTTTATGTAAAGAACTCAATTAAGCTCATAAACAGTATTAATAAAATCACTCCTCATAAACCATTGTGAATGGCTTCATTGAACATTGTTAATTTGAACACAAAAATTCCTATAAAAAAATCATTTTCTCGTTTAAAAATTAAACTTAAGAATAATTAGGATACCAGGAATAAATATAATCTGGTCAATGATGACATAGAAAATATTATTGACTTACTTTATACTGCCACTCAACAATTTTTTTTTAATTTCAAGTAGAATATTTACCAATTGCAAGACTGTCCTGTTTCTTACTAATCGCGGACGTTTACATTGATTACCTAGAAACCCAAATTCTTGATGAATTTTCAAACAACCACGTACTACTTTAGAAGAAATATGTAGACGATATTCTATGTTTTGGGCAAAGTTCCCTAGATGACATTCAAATTTTCCACGCAAAATAAATCAACTCTCAAAGATAAAATTCAGACTAAAATTAAACAACCATAATCACATGAATTTTCTCACTAAATTAAACAATAAAATTTATTTCAACGTACACAGAAAACCTACAAATAGTGACATCATTATTCCCAAGAACTTATATCGCCCTCCAAGAATTAAACGATCTGCCTTTTTAGTCGCACTGTCCGTAAATGATTTCAATGAGGGATGCAATAAAATTTTTGAATAGGCGTAAATAGCTGTTACACTGAATTCGAAGTTAGAAGTGTACTTTACAAGACTCTCCAAAAAAAATTAAATAAAATATACCTCCATATTGGTATCCCTAATTCATTCATTTCAATTCATTTCTATTGTTCAACAATTCTTTAAGTAAAACATTCAAAAAACATAACATTAGCAAATAAATTCCAAAAAACTCTAAATAGAATTCTTATAAACAATAAGCCAAAAATAGATAACAAATAAGAATGGCATATATAAAATTCTACATATGTAAAAACTGTGATGCAATTTACATAGTCGAGACACAGGCGCAGGAATATTGACACACGCTTCAAATAACATCATAAAAACAACCCCCCAATGAGCAAACATTTAGTCCAGAACAATCACACCATGATAACAGACAATTTACAGTTATTACATCATTTACCTAAAGGCACAAGAATAGACAACAATCTCTACAAGATCATACGATAACCCTCTATCTTTTCTTACCGCGACGCACGACCAACGATGGTATCATTTTGCAGTCCTGGTTCTGCCAGTATGGCCAGTGCGTCCTCTGTAGGTATGTTAGTACTAACGTACCGGGAGTCACCAAAACGGTAGAGCGAATCTTGAGGAAACACGACATGCTAGTACGTTTCGGGACTGCAAAGTCTAGCAGCATCTACCGACCGCTAAGGACAGGACAGACAAAAATCGCACAGAAGGTATCTACAAAATAACATGTCAATGCGGGCAATGCTACGACGGACAAACAAGAAGAGCTATCGCGGTAAGAATAAAGGAACACGAACGGGACGCAAGACTTGGAGCAATCAGCGGTGGCAGAACATATACATAAAATGGGCTTCAACAATGTAAAAGTGATAGCCACCAGCAAGAACTACGGAAAAAAGCTCTGCAGGGAAGGCATAGAAATAGAAAATAACAAGACCGTCGGCAAAGAAGGGTACCATCTTAGCAACACGTGGAAGAGTGCATTACGCAGAACCGTCAAGCTCAGTTGGATGCACCAACGGCGTATATAAGAAAAATGTCAGAAAACGGAAAATCAGTTCAATTACCCTGAAGAAGCCGTCAGCATGAACGGCGAAACGTCGACCGAAAGTTTTGATACACATCGAAACCCATAAAAAATTCATAACGGTACCAGTTATACCGGCTGTGAAAGCCTACGTGACGCTATAAGGGTAAAACATGTACATTCTGTAATATAATATTTCTCAATTACGAGTACAAAGTACTGTGCATAATTAATATCTATTCTTGCTAATATCGCTTACATACCTCTTCAGCTGACCATCGCCGCGATATTACCATGCATTAACGCGATAATGGAATATCCATCCATTATCCCATGGAGAGGGGTAAAACAACCGAACACAAATCAAACGGAAAAGCTTGATGTAATAGGAAAAGTGAACAGAAGTGGCAGGAGGCGGTGGAAACAAAACCGATTCGATTTGAAAGCGGCGCGCACACTGCCCGCTGACAAATGATAAGCGTAAATATACGTCATACGCGATTAATCTCATGGCGCACCTTGATGTGCCTAATGACTTTTCATTCGAACAAATGGTAATAGATTTGAAAGCATTAGTCAAAACGGATACGGATTTAACACTGCATGATGATCGCAAGAGGCGTTTTGCGGTTATCACATTTTATCAAAGTTTGCCACATAGGTAAGTCAAGTATATATATATATATATATATATGTATGGAAATAGTACCTAATTGATACCTTTTTATTTCATTTCACCAATATTAGCAGTTTTAATCTTGTACTCAATGATAATAATCCATGCTTTCTACATCTACCAATAGCTTTCACAAATTATACAGGAGGACATTGGCTGGCCATGCGTCTTAAAGCGTTCATCCTTGATATTTGTCAAATTTGGAATAAAACAAACCCTACTCTGTGATCCCGACATTCAACCCCGCCGGCCGAACGCTCTAACCACTGCGTCACCAGTTTCGTTAATTAATCAAAATGGATTTTAACATGAATCCAATAGATTCATGTTAAAGATAATATGTTGGATCATTGAGCTAATGGAAAACAAATAATTTCTTAAAACAACGAAACTACAGTAACTACATCTCTCGTAAAAGAAATTTCCAGTTTAGAATTATCAAGAAAAGGAATCAAATTTGCAAATCCCACTTCCAATTGCGCCAAATAAGTATACCTTGATTTCATTGCTTTTTTGGTTTTAACTTGGTTTTCGCCACCTTTTTCTGTTTCATATTATGCTTGCTTAACACTGCGATTATTACAACGTACAAAGCAGTCTGAATAGTTTCAAGCCTCGACATGAAGATGATGTTACTCGTCAAAAACATTCTGGTAATATAATTTTGCGTGCCTTGGAAGATACTTTTAAAAATTGCAGCCAGTTGTCGTTTAACGGTCGTTTATGCGTCGATGTTAGCCTTTCTATAAAAAGGAAAAGATCGAGTATCAAGACGTCATTAAATTCTTACGTTTGAAAGGTAATATGCCGTTTGCAAGGACCTTGTACCAGCTTGGTTGAACATAAACGTTTGGTACGACCAAAGACTGCAACGGCTACCGATAACATCAGAAAAGTTTATCGAGTAGTGCTAGACGACTATCGAATTAAGGTTAGCGAGATAACAAAGGCTGTGAGCATCTCAAACAAATGAGTTTGATATATGTTGACTGAAGATTTTTACGTGAAAATTCTAGCAGCGCGGTAACTGGCTATCTGGTACAAGTTCTTTATTATCAGTGTGATTTTGATTCTGGATTTTTGCAAATGAAGCTTTTAGGCCGTAGTGACTGCCTCGAAACACCCATGATTCATCACCAATGACAATGCAATAGTTGAGTGTAGACTTTCACGACCGTAATCCATAGTAGAAATGTCTTTTGGGTGATGTCGTGTAGTTAATATTTTACTTGACGTTTCGCTGACCATTCTGTCAGCTTCTTCAGAAGATTTCTAAAGACTGCTGTTGTTGTCTTTTGCTGCTCGTTATATATCCTATTTTGTTCCGCTTTGCTGATCCATTCAGTGGAACGGAACGGTTATGGATCAGCAAAGCAGAACAAAATAGGATATGCAAAGCGGAAGAAAATAGGATATATAACGAGCAGCAAAAGACAACAACAGCAGTCTTTAGAAATCTTCTGAAGAAGCTGACAGAATGGTCAGCGAAACGTCAAGTAAAATATTAACTACACGACATCACCCGAAAGACATTTCTACTAATGCAGTTAAGAAAATTTGCATTGTCGCAACAATTCTGAACAAAATGTTCCATATGTAAGATTATGTGGCACGGACTTTGCACAAATCTCCCTCTTTCATAAATCTTCATCTTTAACTCATTTACCATCATTCGAAGGGTCATCCTATGCCTTATCTTTAAATCGTTTAAACCACCCAAAGACAGTAGTACAACTTAAGACGTTGTCACCGTACACAGATTTCAACATCTCGTAAATTTCTATTGTGGTTTTACCTAATTTACAGCGAAATATAATACTAACTCGTTGCTCTATTACGACTGACAAAGACACGATGTGCGCGTTTTATCTTCGCTTGACCAGCATCTACTAGAGAGATTGTGAACTATTACATGCTGTTTTATTTTTGATTCTTCTTCAGGTGACTCCATTGTTACGAGCTCAAAATTGCCCTACCTCCTACATTTGAAAAACTAGTAAAAGTGTATTAATAGTAATAATAAAAAAAATAGCACATATGGAAACATAGATATACAGAAACATTGATGTAAAGAAGTCACTTTGTCTAAAGCAGCACTCTCCTGACTGACACCCCAAATTCGTTCTGGGTCCTGCAATACAATATCTACTCAACTTGTCCAGGGTGAAACATGTTCTTGAGAGTTCTTTACAAACGTTGCCAATACGTGAATCTCTCTTTATTAGTTACATTGAAAATATATCGCCTATATTATATTTATCCGCTTTTGTATGTTGACAAATGCCTCATTGCTAGTTAGAAGTAGCTCATGTACATTACCAAACGTATGTAATCAGCAAACAAAATTATATCCCATAGCGTTCTAAGGCAATTCGAAAAATCATTGAAAAAAATTATAAAAAAGGTCGGTCCAAGAACAGAATCCTGCGGAACACCGGCCCGTAGATATCTATCCTCGGTTTACGTCTATATATTGTCACAGTCAACACCCACTATGATAGGTATGACACCACATCTATGTTAAAACATTGTACGGAATGTATATAGCGCAATTTGACAAAAAATAAAAACTAATTAATGATATTAGGAACCCTGCCATGCGCAACTGACACAATATAAGCTTTAACTTATCCCACCTCGAACGGCTAAGAAAAGCTTATTACAGCAAATTCATTCCGGGACTCTATAAAGACAAAAATATAAACTTCCCTTCTACAGCGTCTCTCCGCATTATTCACGAAATCTCGCCGAATTCGTTCTCCGAAATTTGCATCCGCCACAACGTAGCGTATCGTCTTCACGTAGAATATACACCAATATATTCCGCCCGTCCGCGAAAACCAAGGACTATTGCCATTAATAGTAATAACGGTAATGAGAGGAGGCCTCCGGATTAATTTTCTCGCAAAGATATCGCGGTAAAAGGAGACAGGACGAGAGAAAGCAAATTATCATCGCAAGACAGTAAACCGTATCATCCACTTTCTTATCCTAAACGCCCAGCAGTCTCGTGTCAAGCCGAAGATACAGGCGTAAGAAGTTGCAGGAAAAGGGGTGTATAAGATGGAAGGGGTTGGTTACACGCTCTTACCGTACACCTTACAGCAACCCTTTTTCGAACCCCCGTTCTGGTGGTAGTCGCGGGCGAAAAATATTACGTTTACATAGAACGGCCGGTTGTGCAGCGATAGGCGCGTGGTATTCCACTGCTCAATATATTTATATTAAGTACGAAACACAGCGGAGTTCAACTACGCATCCTTGTCTCCCAACCATTTCCAAAATCCGTCGAAATCGTTCCGTTTCGTTCTTGTCCTCATGGTTATCCTCGTACTCGTACACGTGAGACTGAGGTCGATTTCGGCGCGACCAAATTATACAATTCATACGTAAATAGATTACAGGTCCAGATTAGGGAATTTTAATTACGTCCTATCTTTTGAGGGCCCCGGCAAAGATTTTATAACGATTTTCAGGAAAGTGGCAACGCGATGATGCGGACGATAGGAGCGACGTTATTAGTATAAATCAGTAATAATTTTCGCAAGCTAGAAAGGGGTAAGTTGAAAGGATAACTTACACGCTAACGCGTAACGCATTACTTGCGGAGAATTAATCCAAAATTATCCATGCATATGTGCTGATTTTTAAGTCAAAATTCTTCATTTCTTTCTTGTTAACACAAAAGTAAACCCATTCTAGTAATTCTATTAATTCTATTAATTAATAAAATTAATTACCACAATCACAAATAACTTCTTTATGGATTTCAGTAGTTGCTGCATAAAGAACAAAATCTGAGTGATTTCATAATTTTATTTAATATTTTTTTCAAGTTTCAGTTGGAAAGTTTCAATTTATTTTAAGTCGTTAGTTTGTGATCTGGGGAGAGAAACTGATAACTCTAAGATAAAGATAGCGCCTAAATAATATCAAGGCCGGAGTCAAAATGGAGACAGTGATTTGTAAGAAAAAATGGAGGGTGATAAAAAAGATCAAATTATGGCTGATACAGGAACCGCCAAAAAGACTTTACCTGTCTTAAATATTCATGCGAAGGATCCTAATGCTGCTAGATTGGATAAATACGAGACCAACGAAAATGTCACTTGCTACTACACAGGTTTCCAATGTCATCCATATTTACAAGAAGTTAAAATCAGCTAAAAAAACGTAAATAAGTAGGGGTCTTCAAAGGTGGAACGTTTCTAATGAGCTTTTATAATAAATAAGACAGGTGTTAAGGTCAGGGAAGACGAATAAATAGGTGCTGTTATGTACGTAGATGATGTCTTTAAACTTGTTAAATTGAGCAGTTCTTTAAACTCTAAAAACTACCACAAAAAGTTGCACTACGTTAACATCCATAAACAAAATGTTCGTGGTATACGTTCGGAAACTACTAACGTTTCTCAACACAACAAGACGTCGATGCTACATAAGTGGCTAAGTGAAGATATTAGTTGCGGCGAACTTTTGACCCATCAGTCACAATGTTTAGAAGTGATCAAGATTTAATCTGATTAACCGATTGACTGGTGGAATTTACTGACATTGTTGATGTAACTCTAGTTGACATTGTGGCGTTGGCAAATCTTGTCCCGTTGGTGGACTTAGTAGCGTATAAAGGTCAAATTTTTCACGTATTTGTATATACAAGGCTTGTTCCAAAAGTATATGTGCTGATTTTTTATTTAATTACCTAAAAAACTTAGCTACAATTACAATGATATTTCCATCGAGCATTTTCTTTTGGAAAGTATATCACGTCGGACGGTGAAGACAGACTGACGGCGTATATTTTCCGAGAACTTGTTCAGCGTGAGTCGTCCGTATGAAGTAGCAGACTGGGAGTCTCTTGAAACGTAAAATTTAAACGAATTTTGTAGCAAATTTCTCAGAACGTTTGTGCTTCTTGCCTTCCGACGTGATATGGAATTGTACTAGCAAAACAGTTACATAACATTCCTTCTCACAAATTGCAGTTTAATTAATCAGCAAAATTTATACACTCCGGCTCAAAAGTACTTTTCCTTTGGAAATACCTAATAAAATAAAAATTTAATATAAACGTTATAAAACTTAAAGAATTCATTACAAGCATTATTTTATTTTATTATTTTAGCGTAAAACATTTTTAAATTTATACGGACGCTCCATGATTCGTTACGTCCCTTGATAAAAGTCCCCTCCCGAGTCTACGAACTTACTCAATATTTCCTCTAATATCTCGAAATCATAACAAACTAATTTATGCTTAACATTCCTTGTAATAACCACGCTTCCCGTACTAGCGTTCAATACTCCGTTAAACTTTTAAAAGGACTCCGGGGTAACAACGAAATCCTATTGTCTAGGCAAAACTGCCTGAATATAAGACATAAAGATTACCCATTATTGCGAGGCCGTTAATATACAATACGGCCAAGAAACAAGAAGTGCCTTAATACGGCTTGTGTTTACTACCACCCCCCGCCTACTACGTCAAGGAAGCGGTATGGGTCTCGACGTGGGCTCGAATTTTCTTGGGTTCGGCCGTTAAAGCAGGCCTGTATGTATTTAGTCATTCGGCCGCTGAAGCCCGTATTATATCGGCCTTCATCTTTCCGCAGTCGAAAACTCCTCCTCGGATAAGGAGAAACAGAAGGAGGAGAAGATACGGGAGCGGGTTCGTGGATTTAAGCAACTGCGGACCACTATCGCATTGCCACCTCTGCGATAATGCATATAACTAGAGGCAGTGATAGGATTTACAATATTATTCGCGAATTTCAACGCTCAAATACGAAGAGCAATCCACTTTGTTTTTTTCCAAAGATAGCAATGATACTTTTATTAAGTACTAGAATTTTTTTTGCAGTGTAAATGGAATTTTGTTTCAAGGTTGCTGTTATTTGAATACATCACGCTCATTAATTTTTTTTTAATCTTTGTAAATGCGGGTGTGCATTACTAAAAATCAAAATAACTCAAAATGAGTTGATTTTTGAAGGTAAGGAATCTTAACACAAACCATTCCATAACAATCTATTTAATCTAAAAAAGTAATAAAAAGTACGTTATTCCATTAAGAGTATCAAAGTTAGTTATGACCTTTGGTGTAACCGGAAGTAATACGAGTCTAAAATAATACAAATTTAAGCTAAGATGCAAACTGCAAAAATGTTTAATGGACGGATATTTATTTTTAATCTCCAATTAATCGAATAATTTTGAAAGATGTCGTTTCTTCTCTTTCCTTATTTCCGAACATTTATACACAGTTTACTTTATGGATAAGTAACATATAATAACATCATCAAAAATGCCTTTCACTTTGATGAAGATGCTGCGTGTAGAAATTTTGAAGTACGATGAATAACAATGGCTATCACGTTTACCACAATATTTTAAACATTGCATGTGAGCAATACGTCCACTAATACACAATGGAATTAATTAATTTTGAGACTAAAAAATATACAATTAAAGTTTTTGATGGTGAATTTTGTTAGGCGCCTAACAAAAATGAGTCTTACGGTCTCATACGAAAGACAAAGAGAAAATGTTAGTCTCTTGGAAAATCGAAGGAGGAGATCATAAGTACTGCTTTGCAACAAAAATAACCTCAGTTTCAAATATAAGTAAATAAAAATAAATACACTTTTAATATAACAATCACAACAATAAATTGCAAGAGATAGTATGTCGATACAATTTACTTCCTACATTATCTGGTCATAATTTACTTGTTGAAAATAGAAGTTAGAAGTACCATACAACAGGTTGGCATCTATGCTTCACGCCTATGTGGCAAAAGAATCCTCTGGAAGGGACTTTAAATTTCATTGTAGACATTTTCAGAGAACACTGCTTATGTATTCGCGATCTTACCACTTTTACGCTTAATTTTAAAGTACTTCTAGTCCTGCGAGTAGGCCCAATTATATGAGGCGACAAAGCGCACTTTTGTCTGTTAATTCAGCCGAAAATAGTCAGGAAGTTGCATTTGATTTTATTTCGTTATGGCAGGCCTTTACAACTCACGTATCACAATTTTTTACAACAGAATTGGACCTTCCAGAAAAAAATAATTTCTGGAGTAAGTTCCTGTTTGGAATGATTATTCAAGTGCTAAATGTTGGGGAACAATGAAAAAGGTATTTAAAAAGAAATTATTAACGTGCTTTGCGATATACACAACAAATACAGGCAAGTTTTTCGACATTGCACCACAGGCATATTCCTACTGCAAGTACTATACCATAAGGAGGGTGAATACTTTGAGCAGGACCAAGTTTCGTGTACAAAATCTTCTTTCTGAAAATGTCCTCTCGAAGGACAAAGCGTTGTACAATTTATCGCTGTATCAATTTGACCCGATAGGCGAATGCGTACATGACAGCAAAACAGGAAAATTACTTTCAAGTCAAGGATAAAGGAAAATTAAGAGACTAACAAGATGTACACCGTTCGTTGGATCAAAATCCTGTTATGGTCTAGAGAACATGAGATTAGAAAAAGTAAAAATGGCTTTGTACACACTGAAAAAGGATTACTGAAAGCAAGTAATAATTACTTAGACCAAGTTAACGGCGCTTTTATATATCCACAAAAGGATATGTTCCACAACCAAGAAAGTCGCTGTCTTGAAAACATTGCTAAATTCAAGAAAACGGTTGCTTGCACAAATTAAGTGAATAGCTTTTATTTAAAATATTACTACTTTATAAGTTTATTCTCTTGATGCAAAGGCTTTATTCGTACTCTTCCTTCTTCTGTTTATCACCAATTTGTTTTGCTGCATCGGAGCCACCCCCTCTTTTTTCAGCAGTTTACTCCAAAACCTATTTTCACACGCTAAGTCGCTTTTAGTATACTAGGTCGCATGTGTATATATGTACTTACTATTTTTTTTTGTACTAAGGAACCACCCCAAAAAACGGTCGAACGAAAACGTTTGTATCAAATCAGCAAAAGGGATGCCACAGTACTGCCAGGTGTGTTACAGGATATACAACCCGGTAGAAAAGAAAAAAAATATCATCTGTCATAAACATCTTTAACATTTAACAGGTCCTATTGGACTGAAGAACGAAGATCGTCGACTAGTGCTAAGGTTTCGGTCGTGTCATGAAGTCTTACAAATACGTTATTCTGCATACTAACAAGTTTTATGTTAGCAGATTTACCTTTCTTAAAATTAGGTACGTCAGCATTCTTACTAGTTAGTTGTGTTCAAATTTCATTGCATACACATTAACGAGTAGCATCCAATGTTCATATAACAGCGTATAGTTATGATATTTATTCATGTAAAGCTGGTGTCGACCAAAGATTACTACCGGTTGTTAATCTCCTAGGCGGGCGGTCGCGCAAACTTTGTAAGACGGCGGTTACCGACGCCAATACAGCACTATCGTCGCGGCAGTGGCTTTTCGCAGCCTCCTTAGCTGCCGCCTAACGTCTTCGACAAAACGAGCGGACAATGGATGCGTGAATTATGGATGACTGCGGCGAAGCGGTCTTTGTTCTCTTTCTTTCGCAGGGAGACCGAAACTTCCTGTTCCTGTGTTAGGTTAGCGCGTTCGTACCTACACTATTACGGCCGGCTAAGATGCCAGTATTATCACCGCCCGGCTAACGTCTTATTATCGTTATTGCACCACAGGAATGGTCGCGAAATATACCGAAATGCTTTAAAATACAGATTTGGAGCTTCTCTAACGGTTTTTAAAGCGATTCAATTGAATGCTTTCGATGGATCTGCGTTTGGAACAGTGTAGCCAGCGATTTTATGCTAATAATACTGTTAATAACTTTATATCTAATGGGGCAAAATATAAAAAAAGAGCCAAGCTATATTATTACCGAATACCTAGGACGCTCATGTTTTCAACTGGAGAATATCAAAAGGTACAAGAAGTAACGATCCGTTAGCACAGCTTTTTGACTTAATGGCAAAGTTGAAATAGCAAATAAATAGCGTATTGATAATTTAAGACATCGCTGGAACAATGAAATTCTCAAAAAGTAGAATGTCGTAACAGAGAAGGAATATTGCAATTTATGAATCCATCTTTTTAAAAAATTTCTGATTCAGGTGAATCTTGTCGATCTTCAAGTTGCTGCTAACTGTCTACGCTACAGGTTCGCTCAATTCTTTCAAAATGAGTACATAGCTAGAGATGGCATTTTTTTTTATTGGTCTTGTGTTTTGCGCTTTAGTGTAGTTTTGAGAATACCAAAACCCTCGTAGTTGCCTCATTTATCCCATACTGCCTGAAATAATTACTTCACTTAGCTTGACGCCCAGTATCGTGTTGGTTTTGCATTTGTTTCTTGCTTCATAAATTTTGATATTAAACGAAGGAACCAACCAAACGAATTCATGGTAGCTCAGTGTGGTTTGAATTAAATGAGGTGTAAATGAAGATCTTAGATCTCACAAACTCTATTTAATATGTTACAAACTTACAATCGGTTTCTAGCTAGCCTTTCCATGATAAAAATTTTCTCAAACTGAGGTAAATGCATGTTAATAATTAAATACGAATCGAGCAGCTTCGAATCGGTCGGCTAATATTCATATTAATGCGAGATTCGATCACAAAACTAACAATATACCGTCTATTATCCTCTTAAGAAAAGAAATAAAGTAGGTTCAAGGGTTATTATCTCTCTCAGGTAGTAAAAAAGGATCGTTGTGATAGATTTTCGAGTTCCACATATGAAGTCTTATGCCAGTTAGCCGACCTCCAATTTCGTACATTACATACGATAGTCAACATATTGTGCAGGTTCGAAGCTGCTCGATTCGCATTTAATTATTAACATATTGTACACGTTCACCATTGCTAGTTTGCACTAAAAGAAACAAATATTTCGCCAATATGGAAATTGACACCCACAGTAGGTACTACCTAAACTGCTTCAATCTACTTAAGAATAGAGAAAGTGTCGCAGTTGTCATCTTTATTTACAGCTCTACCAAATAGCAACTTATACAATATCTGAAGGACAGTTCCAATTTATACCCGAGACGTTATTATATTAAATAGACATCAACACGGCAATACGTGCATCCGCACCTATCTGTCAACGTTTGTTACACCATATACACAACGTCAAATAAATCAAATATATTGAGATACGGCGACAATGGAAACAGAAGTGGCAATACATCAAGCGGGTCATTAGGCGAATGACAATATTCGACAAGATATACGACGTGTGGAAGCCTTATTGATAACCCAGTCAGGTATGTTGCGCTACTCTTTCCCCAACGGGGAATTCCCCCAAATGGCATTCGAGCGCACACGAGGCATCTAGACACCGCGCCACGCCATCAATATATAGAGATGTATTTCCTTTCGCGGGGATGAGACCGTATATCGCCGGCAGGAAGTCTTGGGACGACCGTGGACACGTCTCTCTGACCGGGTTGGTAATGAAGAAGCGTATAACGGAACAATCAATTTTTCCCCTTCCTACGACGTCGGTTGATTTCATTCGGGAGGAAGTGGAAACTATCATTTGTCATCTTATTTATTACATTTTTCTATTCTATATGCTATCAGTGTAGCTGGGATATGTATTTCTTTTATTTTGTAAGTTTCATATTGAATTTTTCGGAACGTGTTGCCATATTCATTGTGAGTTTTGAAGAAATTGTTTGGTTGTTTGAAATTAATGCGAACTTACTAGGCATGTGGGCGAAGCAAAAAAAAGGCCCCGTTCGCGTGTTCGCAATGTATTCCTTCAATTCTTTGGTTTTTGTTATAAATGGTTGGCTGCGCTTCCGTGCAGAGAGATCGAATACTATTTTAACTTATTTCATGATTTTATCATAAATTCATTTGGCTAATGCTATCCTGCAAGGCCACAATTAAAAACAACAAGAATATGATGAATTTATGATTAAAAATTTGAGAAAACCATAGAACAAACGAAAGATTAAACATTTTCGTGTTTAATGGAATTTGATAGCAAATTAATCCAAGACCTCAGAATTATTTTCAAATTGTTGAAGAGGCTTGAAAACATTTAAAAAGGATAATCTAGGAATTGATTTTAATATGAAACCTTCACAAAATGTTTACATAATCCTCAATATGTAGTCTTCTTTCTGCAGTACGCCAATTGAGAGACTGTGGAGACCGGTTGGTGACCTGGCAAGGGAATAGAAGGAGGAAACAAGTGAGATAAAGATGTCATTTAAATTGTCAATTGTATAGTGTTCATATACAGGGTGTCTCACATTTCTGCCTCACAACTTCACAAAATTGGAAAATAATCATCCGGGAATCTATCTTAATTTTTCTAGACTTTATAGCATCTATATTTATTCCTTTTAATATGTTACTAACTGTCGTTTTTGGTAACACTTATTGGAATGTTAAACAGGCAGCGAGATCGCACCGCGATAAACGCTGCAGAGTAATTAATCTTAATCTCTTTGAGTTACGTTCGCGTTTCAGCAATTTACTTGTTCTGAAATTTGGCGGCTAGAATATGGCTTATTTTCTTCAACAAAACCACATACGCCGAATTCTCTCACCGTCTATTTCACAGAAACGGGTTGTTGGTGACTGTTTTAATAACATTTTGAACATAAACGGCATTAAACAAATGAAGGTCTACAATTTATTATTGCTAAGGTCAGAATTGACAAATTAAAGACATTTCTACCAATATCATTTGGCATCGTTGTAATCAGCTGACATAATTCTAATGCTATATGTGCCTAGAATTCTCAATAGTTAAACTGCACAATGTTACGTGACATACTGGTGTCAAACTATCTCATAGATAAATCTGTAGTCAAAGTAAGATAGAGAAAATGGTTACGTTCCTTTGAATTATATCTAGCAGCAGAAAACATGACAGATATTGTAAAAAAAGGAACAAATTGTTGTACTTTGGAGGTTCTCAATTGTAGCAGTAGATCTATTATCTTTCAAGGTAAATCGAAACATCCATCTGAAAACAACGGTATTTTTAAGATACTGATGGATAAGTTGACACAATGCTTCTCACCGAAACCAAAATCTTCTTTTGAGCGGCATATATTTAGAAGCTTGAACGAATAGAGAATTTCAAAAAATGTCTATTAAAATTTAGACATCGGTCAACCAATTTTTTTTTTGATATCTCTGATATAAACATCGATCGTAAGGTTATCAACTATTGAGCCCCATTAGAATTAAAAAGACAACTATTGAATAAAACGCGATCTTTGGATAAAGTTATTGAATTTTATCAAATTCATGAACAAATCCCAAATCAGTCGGAGTATATTCAACGGTCGTACCCACGTTAAAGGGTCCGATCGCCAATTCACAAGACTGACCTGGTCACCTACAGAGTGCAAGAGATTGTCCATCCAGTGGAACTAAATGCCGGAAATAATTTTCAATTACATTTTGCAATTTGCTAGATAGCAAGAACAATTAAGAAAATGTCCATCGTCCCAAATTACAATAACAAAAACGAAAAAAGAACACATCTGATATCAGTCTTTCGGGAGGAACAAATCTGCGTTCTCGCCTAATGTACAACTTCTCAAACTGAAGAAAAATTGAAAGGAATGTAGAGACCGGTTGGTGACCTCACAAGAGAATAGCGAGTGGAGAGCAAGTGAACAGGGTAGTTTCGTGATACTCAAATACTTAGAAATTTTGAATGATATTATTATGAATGGAATTCTGAAATTTTTGAATAAATAATTATAGCATCCGACCCACACTTTCTGTTCAACCAAAAGTGCTTTTTATCAGCATAATCGATTGTACACGTCGCACGTAAATGATTTGTATTAAGGCACCTTACCCCTAAAATCTACTGTTTACGAGATATTTTACAATTTTAGCATTCGCCTCGCAAATGCTTGTTGAAATTTAATTATTTATTTTTATAGAACCGAATGGAGAGTTATGTGCATATTATTCATTATTACCTTACATTATTATTTATATCACACCAATTTTTAATAGTAAAAATAAGAAAATTGTAAAGAAGGATTAAATTTAAGAATGTGAAAGGTACAAGTTCACATATTTTAGGAAGGCAAGCAAATTTAGTAAAATTAACAGGAAAAATCGAAACTGTATGTTCATCGCTATGGAGTTTTTGTGAATCTTAAAATTAATTCCTAGTCTGTTACATCTTGTTGTAATGTTATTGGCATAATTAACACTAAACCTGTCAGACGACTGGAAAGATAAAAATTTACATTCAGTAAATCTTAATTTTGCCTTTGTTAAACATATTTTTCTCAGATGTAGTCTTCTAGAAGTTACAATACTTTGAAGCTCTTATCTTTTATTTACTCGCGATGTATGTTCAAAGCGTTCTAAAGTCTACTTCAAAAAAGGTTTTTTAAGTTTAAGCTTTTTTGCATATTGTATATAAAGGAAACGTTTGAAACGATCGAACTTTGAATATCTCTTGGTTGAAAATTTTTCAAAATAGCGAGTAGTAATGACCTGCAATGGTACTGTTTCGCAAACTAAATGAAACTGTAATGAAAGCAACTACTTTTGTTTCTAATAATTATTTTTAATAATTAATGAGACTCTTTTTATTATTCCGCAGCACGCAGATTTCTCGGGTGGTACGATTCTTGAATAATTAACCAGTCATGCAACAAGCAATAAAAGAATTGTCTTCAAAAAATAATGTTTTGTCGCAAAAATATGAATGATTTAATAACAACAAAATACGCGAAAGTATGACATTACTGAGAGTGGAGCCCCCGAAAATAGGATAAAATGAATATTAATATTATTATGCTACTAAAATGTATAACATAATTTAAACTACTTAGAGCAATAAGTTTAAAACAAATATGAATTTAGAAATAAACAAATGGAATGGGTGCGATCCGTTGGCGGGAATTGGACAGCGTCTTTTCGCCTCCTGGTGGTAGTGGTGGCCCTGGCTCGCAGTTTTCCTAACTCTGGTGTACCATCTTCCCTTTTTACACGTATATAATTCACTTAAGCTACTATTTTGACTATGGTTAACGCCCTTCCTTCGTCCGTAGTTCTTCTAACCACCACCGAACGCCAATTATATCTCTAGCCACGACATAAAAGAAATTTATTACCCTTTATTCGACTTTTTGGGCAGTTGGTGTTCTTTACAGTCGACCGAGTATTTAGATGCTGGTTACATGTCTTACCGCCTTACCCGCTATGAGAATATTTTTTCAATTTCACAACACTCGGGGTGACACCATCTTAGATTTTCACTAAATATCATAAGAGAAATGGTTAGATATAAAACGATTAAAAATGCACTCAACATACAAGGGTGAAATTAAAAAAAAACATTCAAGGAACTAAATAAATGAAGCCCATTATAGCGCTCAGTTAGCTTCTAGCAATATATAAGAAGGTATAAGTTTATTTCTGTCAACATCACCATCCCTTTGTACATACATCAGGCACAGCTCCTAAGATCAAAAACCTTTAAGCTCACGAATTTGGCTATCTCCTTTTACTCATTTATGACCTTAATGAAGCTTCAAAAATAAAGTCAACATATTGGTGGTGTTTAAAAGAGTTACGTTTTTCCTAAAACGTTGACAGTTTTAGCCGCGTATTTGTGCATTACTTCCAAAACAGCATTAGTATAAGTTAGAATTCAAAAATTTCTGAGAAAATAATTTGGTGATCTATACTGCTACTTCCCACTTTATTACTCTAAATGAATAAAATTCCATAAATTGCTACATTTACATATATCAAGACTTTTACCGAACGGACAATAGACACGTGGGTAAAAGATAACAATTCAGCAACATACTAAATGAATTCTCTTCAGCACTCTGCTACTTCAATACACAACTCTCAAACCAATTCAAGCACATCGTCTCATCCTTCCATCTATTCTCCCTGCAATACGTCACCTTCCCTAATTTGAAGCGTAATCCCCATAAGCAAATACCTTAACCGAAATTATAAACAAAACGGTACATTGACTAATTCAGATATTTCTTATATTATCCCTCTACTTTCACTGTAAACAGGCGTACATTGAACCGCTTTCCTTACAATATTGAATAAATGTCGGGGGCAAACCAGAAATTCTCCCCGTTCACCACTTTTCCTATAGCGAGAGCCCCCAAAATTCAGCGAGCGGGAAACGGATCTTGCATTCAAGCCGAATCTCCACCGTAACAACGCAAGCAACGTTCAAATTCAAACATTGACACAAGATTAGCTACGATTCAATTCGCTTTCTTTGTATTCCGGATACCTCCGCGCAACATATCAACGTTATTCAGCCCTCAGCGTACGCGATCACGTGTATGGGGTAGGTGCGTTCTTAAAATATGTATTTGTAAGGATCTCCCTAACGCTAAATCGTATACGCGTATGTGTGTATAAAGAGGATATACGTATTAGGCTATAGAGTACTTTATACGTAAAGATTTCGCGATTTCTGCACGATTATTTGGAATTTCGAGTAGAAAATCGGATTTGCCGCGAATGAGCGATTCGCGTTTGTTTTAGTCTTGCGTACCGGAAACGCTGAGGGATGAGGAGAAAACTACACCATCCTGTTTCGCTCCTTTAAATACTGGTAAAGAAGATATACGATGTGTGTTTGAAAAATTGAAGCTTTTCGATATCTTATTTTCTTTTAAACCCACTTGTATCTTAAAGTGACTAACTAATCTTTATTCATATTAACTCCTTTTCTTTCGAAAAAATAAACTGGTGAACACCAATTTTGATGGAATTCACATAACATAAAATTATTATTAATCTTTGTGTAATTTGGATTGTGAAATATTATAGCACGTCTCTCTCCTACTCTATACGTTACACTAACATTATTGTCAGCATCAAAGATTGCACTACCAGAACCATTGTTAAATTTGGAGACATCGGTACAGATAATAACAGGGTCAATAAAATTACGAATCTTTTCTAAACGGAATACTTTAACCTGCAGATTGTAGCCCGTGTAGTTAGGAGAGAAAACCTTAGGAAGGTTAGGAGAGGGGGGATATACTGACTGTAATTGATTGCTGGCAGACTTGGCTGACCAATTATATAATTTAAATTCGGAATAAATCGATAAGCATCTGCATAGGGGAGACGTTTTTTTGCTCAATAAGAAATGGTCAAGTCTAAGATGGACAATGGATGAATATCACTAAAAGCTTTACTCTCATTTGATCTCCAATCTTACCGTACACCTAACCGCCAAAAACTGTCTCCATAGTTGAAGGTGAGGTTCTTGCGCTTCTTGTGAAGCCTATAGCGTTGTGTTATGCGTTATGTTATGAAGGTAGTGTGGTAGATGGGCTTCGATCCCTCAATGCCATAAAAAAATAATGTCTTGAAAGAGAAGAAGTTGAATCTTGGGTTGCGGTAAACGAAAACCATCCTTATAGTGTTTTCTACTTCTAAAGTAAGTAATTATTTAATATATGTAATAACAGAACAATAACAAAAAATATTCTGATCATGTATGCCTTACAAAAAGTATTTAGGATAAATAAAAAAATTTATAATAAATATAAGTACATCAAGTACATAAGCCAAAGGACTTCTTGATAAAGTAAATAAGTACATGTTCTCAATAAGAAGGTCTCAATGTAACTAGGAAAGATGGTAATAAATAGTAACCGATATACTTATATAAAGTAAGGCGTTAACAAGCTTCAAGGCTCCAAGACATTCGGAGAATTATATAAAAGGAGTATTTTGAAATAAGAATGTTTTGCTTTGACCTAGTGCGATGTGCTTGAAATTGTTTGTTGCGCTGAAAATTGCGTCTGGGTAGTCTGAAAAAATTCCATTCTAGGTAAGTATTTCTTATGTGAAATTCAGTTTTATTTCTCAACATATTCTCCTTGTAAGTCACTTTTTCCATTGTTGAATCCGTTCAAATGGTAGTTAGCATCTTGTTCCGCAAAATAGACGTCTACGAATACGATAGCTTTCCCAATCGATGAAAATCCTTGTCTTCTGAGCGAATCTTTCAACCTTGAAAACTGAAAAAAGACACTAGGGACCAAATTCAGTGAATAGGGAGGGTATCAATTCGAACCGCTATTCATGTTTTGTTGTCAAGTTTTGCTACGGCGACCACTGCGTGAGATTCTCTTTTTCTTCAAATGCGGCCATTATTCCGCAATTTCTGCCTTCATCTTGCTCCCGTTGTTTTCCCTTTTTTTAAATAGTCAACACAAGTCCATGACAATCCCAGAAAACCTTTTTCAGAGCCGATTCACCTTTCGCAGCCCTCGGTTCCAACTGTGCCTTGGCTTTAGGAGTGTATTGGTATATCTAAACTTTTCTACACTTATCAATCGACACCAAAACTCCGACCTATTTCGGTAAAGCTGCTTTAACATAGCTTTGAAAATGTTCATTTGAATACATTTTTGATCTTGAGTAAGCCAGCGCGACACCCAACGCTCGGTTAACTTTTTCATACCAAAATCTTCAGTCAATATATGACAAACGTGTTCTTTCTTTTTTCTTTTCTTTTCTTTCGTTTTTCAGTTTTTGCTCGCCCCGAACGCTCATTATTAACCAGGCTGATACGACCACATTAAATTTCAGCTGCCTCCTGTAAACAGCGCCTATTTCGGCTTTAATTTGCGTGAGTATATTGGCTTTCAAATGTAAGAATTTAACGATGACCCGATATTCGTTTTTTTTTTTCTATTTTTGGGGATTATCAAAAGTATCTTCCAACGTAAGCGCAATTGTATTACCAAGACATTTTTGACGAGTAACGCACTGAGGCTTGTAACTTTTCAAACTGCGTATAAAAAGCGTAGAGAAGATCTTAAACCAGGCTCATAAGGCTCATATTCAAGGATTTTAGAAAAGCTTGGTCCAATTGTTGAAAGATGGTAATTAGCTATGTTTCACATGAACCTTTTTGTGTAATGGGACCTATCGCAGTAGATTTTTTGTACTTTGAGAAGGTAAATTAATTGAGAATGTTCAAGGTATAATCACGACTTCTGAAACTTTTCTGATCAATTTGCACGGCATATCAATCGGACATGCTATAATAGAAAAATAAGACTGATAATTTTTTGGTTCACACCTGATAATGGTAATACTTTTTCAATTTAATCTTTTTTGTTTAATAAAGATCATTACTTTCGCCAGTCTAGCCTATACCATTCTGTAGGTTCCCAAGCCTGGCATTTTGTTATTTGTTTGGTATCATATGTGTATTTATCTGTAATCCTGGCGATTTCGTTCCTTTGTGTGTTCTTTGTAGACTACTACGTCCTGCGATAGCAAAATTTGCTTTAATCAAGTTTAACAATATAACAACAGGAATCTAACAGATTGACTATGTAACTAACAATAAGTCCGTTCGCCTTCTTAAAAGATGTGAACTTCTGGTCTCGCATTCTTATTTCTTAAATTTAATCATCATTTTCACTATTAAAATATACTTTGTCAATATTTGTTAATCTGAAATAGGCTTCTGCAATATTTAGAACGCACTGCTTGAAATCTTGATCTTCAAAAAGGTCACTAAAGGCACTACGATATTTCTAGTGACAAGTATTAATATAACTATCATCATAATTATGCATGTGGTTAACGTATGGCAAATTCACAATGCACGTATTCCTTTGACATCACCTATACGATGACCATGACAAATAATACTAAATAATATAGCTTATATTCCCCTCTAGGACGTCACCACGCGTAAAAAAAAAAACATAGAAATAAAGTAATAATAAAATAAAAGTAATCTTACAGATTACAGATCTTGGAGAGAAAAAGGTTTTATATGGATTCTATGGTAGTTTATTTGTTTTTGTTTTAAAAAAGCAAAATATGTACATTTAACACATCACTTCCGAAATGACTTATTTTCCTGCCGTATTAATAATTCAATTTTCGAATATCTCTCTTATATATCTTTCCTTCATCCTCACCAACCAACCAAAATATTTATACACATGCATTATCCCTCCCCATCATGCTTCGAATTACCACAATCGAGTATAGCTACAGATTTACATTATTCACAAGGTCAGATAAAGGAGAACGAACGCCAAACCTTCGAAGTTCTTTTTTTATAGCGCGCAAAGACAAAGGGAAACCCGTAGCAATGAAACATCGATATCAATCGGCCAGTTGGCGGTTAGTACTTACTGCCGACGTTCGACCGTGGATAATGCTGGCATGACTGCGGGACATCATGCAATACGTCCGCAGGACCATAAATCATTGTTCGGTGGACGTTTCCGGTGTTTCAAACGTAACTGCCGGCGATTTTTCTATCCGACCCCACCGAATAACTTCTCATGAGTCGTATTTATACTGTTTTGTTTTCCTTTATAGGTAGAATTACTCGGAACTGTCAAAGGTGGTTAGTTGCATGCCACCTACAAAGAAAAAAAAATAATTGTGTAACTTTAAGTTAAATTTCTTATAAGTAGGAGCAAAAATATATGAAATATAAAAATATTAAGTAGTTGCAAGTATAAATACAAGTTCTATAAAGCTTGCATCTTGTATTAATTTATTTATGTATTAATTCTGCACAAGTAATACATAAATAGAACTTTGAAAATCACTCCGAGATAAATAAATCTATTTTCAATCAGTCTAGTTTTACGTTTTACGCTGAAAAAGAGTATAACGAGTTTCCTAGTTATTGGCTGATTACCAAATTTAAAACAAGCCCTGCCGAGGCAGGGAAATCCATAATGAAATGAAAATGTCTCATTTTTCTTATTTTTTAAATTAAAAAAATCAGGCAAAGTTGTTACCTAAATTTTTAAACGACGTCATTAATACATTTCCGGTGAACTTCGTTCAAGAAATCTTTAGTTGAGTGTAGGCTTTCACGACCGTAATCCATAGTAGAAATGTCTTTCGGGTGATGTCGTGTAGTTAATATTTAATTTGACGTTTCGCTGACTATCCTGTCAGCTTCTTCAGAAGATTTCTAAAGACTGCTGTTGTTGTCTTTTGCTGCTCGTTATATATCCTATTTTTGTTCCGCTTTGCTGATCCATAACCGTTCTGCTTTGCTGATCCATAACCGTTCCGTTCCGCTGAATCGCGTCGTTCGTTGTATGACGACTCCGTAGTGCTATCTTCCACGTGTTGCTAATCTTGTATCCATCTTCGCGATTGAAGTTGTTGGTGTTCTTCATGAAGAACACCAACAACTTCAATCGCAAAGACCATATACAGCACCGATCCTGTTATGTCTACTACAACGGATTTTCGTCCAGGACTTTTATTGCGTCTAGTGGCGTACCTCAAGGCTCCAACTTAGATCCTCTTCTTTTTAATATCTACATAAACGACCTTCTGGTTTCGCTGGACTGCAATGTATTGCTTATGCAGATGACCTAAAAACACAACGCTTGCGGAAAAATATAACTAGTAGTGACTGGTGCTCGACCAACAAAGTTCGACTGAATATTGACAAGTGTGCTGTTCTTAGCTTTACCAGTTCTTGCAATCTGCAGCTGTTTAGTTACAGCGTCTCCAATACCCTTATTCCAAGAGTAAACCTATTTAAGGATCTGGGTGTCATATTTGACCCGCAATTATCGTTCTCCCCACATGTTGAGGCTGTGACGTCCTTGGCATCAAAGTCGCTTGGATTTCTGTTTAGAACTTGCAAAAACCTTTCTAACATTAACGCCTTGAAATCGGTTTACTATTCACTTGTGCGTTAAACTAGAATATGCCTCAATTATTTGGTATTCGTACTATCATCACCATCAATTATCCGTCGAACGTCTTCAGAAGCGATTCCTTAGATATTTATCATACAAATCTGATTACACTAATCTGATATATATATACATAGCACGACATAGGCTTTCTTATAATATTCATAATTTATAAACAAAATGCCAATTTGTCGCAATTGAGTTAAGTGAAGCCAAATCTGTATGAAATGACTTATTACGTTTAATAATGATGCCTTCCTTACTTATCTATTCAAATAACGGGCAAATAACATTATATAAAGCTACTTTGCTTATAACCATTAGAAAGGAACGACATCTCCGCCTTTATAATCTTTAACGTGCACTTACAATTAATAACTTGCACAATATACCGCATACCCTAACTATCCCCGTATTGGCAACATATAGGACGTTTACTAATGACTTATTTCTCGTGCATACAATAATTATATCGTCAATTTCGCCGTTCTTCCGGGTTCCACCTTTTAATAATAAGACGCCTAATGTCCCCGCTAAATGGCTAGCACGCATCGAGAAGAGTACAACAGCGTTAAGAATCGCCACCGCCGCATGTGTATACTGACAATTAGCGTTCGTCAGGGGTGTGGTCGCGCCTACAGGTAATAATTAAAGGGTTAAACATCGTTTACCACCTGTACACACATCAGTGGGTCCCATCCCTTTACCTTTTCGAACCGACAGAGCGTTTCGTATTTGGCGCGTATACAGCTAATGCTAAAAGTTTTGTTCAAAATTAGACCAGAAAAATTGTCTTTGTTATCTCTAAGCTAAGAATACGAGTTGTTAGTTTTACATGTTGGTTTTGTGCTACAATTATACATGCAAATATGGGTATATTTATTCTTATTAATATATAAATAGAAGAAATTTGTAATGGAGATACGTATGACACAAATAAAAATAATTGCCAATTCGAGCCTTGATTAAGTAGTGTATTAAAGGAAAGGAAGATATTAATATGAGAGCGCTCTCACAGTTCAACTTTCAATTCTTGAAAACAAGTGAAAGTATCTCTTCTTAAATGCTCTGCTAAACAAATTGAGAGAATAATAATAGAGAGAATAATAATAATAATAGAGAATATAGAGTTGTGGTTAAATAATTTGCAGATGCAAAATGGAAAACATTTTCTAAATTATCACCCCTACCACAACACTTGTTCCAGCGCCACTGTTTGGAATGCAATCCCAGAACATGAAGTGTTTTTTTGTCACTTATATCCTTAAGGCTTGATTACATGTCGCCATTTATGAGCAAAATGGAAATTGAGGATCTCCTTTAATGACCATCAAGTTTTGTTCAAATAAAGAAGAGAACATTTTGTTCACATTTCAGACTACCTTGATCTGGATGAACACATGCTGGTGATTGATAACTTTTTATTTTTTTTACAAAGTAATAGAACAAAGAATACGTTTTAGCTGAACTGTTCACCTGTGAAATGATTACATACTGAAATGAGTATTAAAAACGAACTAAATGCTTTTTTAAAAGCTTTATTGAGTACTGAGTACTTCGAATATATTCAAATCAATTAATCTTGAGCTTATACCCACCAACCAATAAAACTTCCAGGTTCGTCAGTCTGAAGCGTTTGTTGCTGATAATCGTAATGTAACAGTTTTTAAAAGTAAACTCGAGGATCTGTCCCATAATCTGGAGCTGGGTAATGAAGTCTCTTAGCTCTTTTATTGGTGTGGTGATCTGTTTCATTAACGCAAAGAATTTAAGATTTACTGTCTAGTAGAGAAAGAAGTAGCTGGAGGTAAATTAGTCACATCTAATGTTATTAATTTGCCTTGTATCTCGATTTCAAAGGATGGTCGGTTTTCAAGATCCTCGAGAACGAAGACCAGAAGTAGGTTGCTGGAGACGTCATGGAGACGGTCAGTTAGGGATGGAATTCAAATCCGTTCTTATTTCTGGTTTCAATCGAACCTTAGAGCTGCAAGCTCTAAGTTGTGAACGAATGTTTAAGGCTGTCAACAATGCATAGGTTGTAATAGGTTTTAAGTATGAATTATACACCATTAGTTTGGTCTGCAGTATAAGGAGACTCCGTCTGCACACCAGAGGCAAACATGTATTCCTGGTCTGTATTTTTCCTTTGTGGTCCTTTCACGTTAAGCGTTGGCCGGAAACCAAGACCTGCCCTAGCCTATTCAAGCCTACTACTCAAGCCCTTTATGAACAGGTAATCAGTTGAAGGAGTCCTTTTGCGAGTTAGCTAAATAGCAATGTCTATTAGCAATAATAATAATACTGTTTTATTTCATTATAATATATGTGTACATGTGTTGAAAAGGTCCGTAACTCTGTCAAAGCTTATAGCAAAAAAGTCCTCATCACTGCAGGAAGCAGGATTTGTATATGCACATAATTCCATACAGTAAAGCATTTTATGGTGACATTCTACGGCCGATGGAACAAGCAAGAGATTAGAATATAACGCACTTCAATCGCGTAATTTCCTAGCCTTTATCTAATCACGAAAAAAGATTCCAGAAAAATAGGTCAGAATCAGTTCTTTAAGTCTTAAGCAAATGATTGGTTTATAATCTTGTAGTGAGTAACGTATAGGTATGCAGAACTCTTTGCACCCACGTTTTTTCAAAGAATTGGTCATAGAAATGAGAAATTCAAGTTTCATGATCGAAACCTTAGTCTTTGCAGCCAGTTTCAGATGGACCTCTATGACACACAATATGCAAAGTCTGGTCTTCTTTCGTAGTGTTGACACATTAAGAACTGGTACTTGTGCCCATTTGTATTTCCAAACTTCACTTACTCAAAAATAAAATAAATACCATGGACCATGGAAAACAAAACATACACTGTTGTTTAGTTTAACTAGAGGGTATTTTCGAATCATGATTTATTATGACTTTTAACAGGATTTAAACTCTTGTAAGTGCAACGAAAAAAAGAAAAAAAAAAGAAAATCAACCTTTAGTAAAAAAGCACTTTCTTTAGCTACAACTTACCGATAGTATGAAAGCTTTGACCACGAAAGAAATTCTATTTAGCATCAGAAAGAAGCAGGACGCCTCACCGAAAAATATAGCTGCTGTTAAGCAAATAATTGAAGTGGACAGCAGAGCCATGCTGTAAGCATCAACTCAAAATTGTGTCCTCAGCTGGTAAGTCAGTGATATACGATCACCTGCATTTAAAAAGAATTGTCAGTTGTTTTCTGCCGCATTACTTTTCTGACTTTCAAAAAGTCAAAAAGAGCGTGTGTGAAAAACTTAAACTTTTTTGTTTCACTAGTTATGCAGGCAGATTTAGTTTAAAATCACTGTGTTTTAGTGTTTTTAACATGACAGGTAAGTGATTATAAATTTCCATGCTACTGGTTTTGTTTATTAAATATATAAATATAATAATATTTGTTTTTTGTTTGTGGTTGTAGTAAGCAATGTGTTTTATCACTGCGAGTATGGTACTCGTGAACTATTTTATTATTAACAAACAGGCTCGGGTTCTCGCTCAAAAATACTGCACATTCAAAAATATACAGACTGAATATAAGTATCTCCATGGTTCATCTGGAACCCCAGCAGGTGTTGATATACTAAATACATGTACCATTTTGAACTGAACTGAAGATATCGGAGATCTAATGAGGGAATAAGCAATAATAATCTTCTATAGATTCTTTTTTCTCTTAGTGTGGTGCTCTTGGAGAGGGGTGCTTGATCACTCTGATTTATTCTGTAAACATTCGAATATCGTTGTATTAATTGCTTGTTATTATTTTGGTTGGTGGCATTGGTGCAAACCATCAGTTATTTACTCAAGGTTTCCATCTAACAACCCGAAAAGATCAATAAGTGAAACAATCACAAAACTTCACAGACGGGTGCAATCGGGTGACTAACATAAAAAAAAATGGGCATGTGGATCTCTTGGGGAAAAAGGATTTACCCACACAGGTTTAACAATTGCTTGTTACATTTAATCATTTAGAATTCTACCCAAAGTGGCTATCGCGTTTATCAATATGAAAACTGGTATTCCAGTGCGTTCACTAAAATTATTAATTTTTTGGTCATCAATTTAATTTTAAAGAAGCCTAAACCTAGATATTTTTTCGAAGCAGAAGCATTGACTTGTCAACAAACCAATTCAACCAATTCAAGAGAAGCTTAGGTTATTTATTATTATTTATTATTAAATTATTATTTATTATTAAAATTTCCCCTTTTTTATCGCACTTGTCCTCTTAATAATATTCTGCTGTATTCCCTATTGCATGAACTTTATTAATAGCAATACTATTGATGGCATGAAACGTTCTTAAATGAACACCATTAATAATTCTTGTTTCTTAAAATTGCAGGCTTACAATTACTTACAAACGTAAAATTATCTCTAGCACTATAAGCCAAGCACTACAATTTTGTCAAAGACTTTTGGTGCATACGGTAAACAGGGTGACGTTATATTATATTAGTCATCGTTTTCACTACCCCGCGCCTCGATACCGCCCGATGGGAATTCTCTAATGATATTTAATCGATTAACTAACCACGGTAACAACGGTGAATGGGTTGAAAACGAATAACCCGAACGGTCACACGATACGACCGCGATGTGCGGTAGGTGTAGACATCATATGGAACCGACAGTACCTAATGGATCCGCTAATAGCGATATTTATATAAAAATTAATATGATTAGAGTGGATATATGGCTTCGAACATGCGATGCTTCGTCAAAAGGGTGGAGATCGCCGTATATAACCAGCTATAGGATAATAAGTGATCAACCGGTTGTTTTTTTTCTTTAATGGAGTTATTAATATGCAGGTGGTAGCGAAAGGGTTGTCACTTCGAAATTAACTTTGAAAAAACGTTGTTTTTTTGTGTGTTGAATTAACGAAGTTCTACATTCAGCAATAATACCGCATTAGTAGATTTTATTACTGAGTAGAATTAATTGCGACCACTAAAGTAAGTAGTATTAGAATAAAACGTGTTTAGTAGTTGAGTGTAGGCTTTCACGACCGTAATCCATAGTAAAAATGTCTTTCGGGTGATGTCGTGTAGTTAATAACGTGTTTAGTATTTATTTTGTAAATAACGAAACAAAGAGATGTTCAAGCATTCATTAGAAAAAGAACATAAATCATATATCGCCTATATCTTTTATTTGGGAAGACATTGAATATTGTCGTTCTTTGTTAAGATTTAAAAAGGTTTGTATGTCTTTATCGCGTTCCAGCAGGCGACCTGAACGGATTTTGTGAAAATTTATATGATTTGCTTTGTCTCATTCATCAAAGAACCGACTATATGCCGATGTGCGGTGATTTTAATATTAACTCTCATAACAATTCTGGCAATTTGTCAAAGGTTTTAGACCTTTTGCCTTAAACGACTAATTGTTGTAAATGTTGATTGTAGTGATATCGAAAAAAATATGTCTGATCACTGCTTTCAATTAGCAAAGATGTTTATAAAGTTCGACAACACAGTGAACGCGGCCGTACAAACCAGACGCTATAGTGAATTTAAGAAAGATCGTCTTTTTAATTGCTTTGATGGATGAGTCGTAAGATTGCGTTTATCGGGAACCTAGTGTAGACCATCAGTACATCTGTTTTTTGGATGGATTTCCATGTTAGTTTAACCCTTCTTTCCCTGTCCGAGTAACAAAAGAACACCAAAAAAATTTGTAAACAATTACGATGCGTCAACAAAATGATGATTACTTACGGGCTTTTTACCAGGCTGAAAAGAGGAGACATAAGATACTAATTGATAATACTAAAAAAGCATTTTATGGGGAATATATTATGAGGGCTAATTATAGATCTAAGTTTGGGAAATTATTAATGGCGGTAAAAAACTTTACAAACCTCTCACTTACATCGTTAACCAGATGGTTCTATGGTGAAAAGGTACTTAACTTTCGAATTGTATCATATCTAAACATATATAATATTATACTTCAAAGTCAATATGGTTTCGTTACTGGCACGGAAACGGCGATTTATTATTTTTTGTGTCGATTGCTACGTGAACTTGATGACAGTCACAAAGTTGTGAGTATTTATTACGATATATCGATTTTTTTTCGATTTATGTAGCTAATTTTCCCAGTAATCTCTTGGTTAATTTTGTTAGCCAATATGCAGATGATGCACTTTGTCTAGTTATTGCTGACAATATAGTAGAGTTAAGTCAGAAAAGTACAAGGTGGGCCAAATTCGATATTTTTAAGAGGGAACTTATATTTCTAAAGGAATTAGACAAAAACCGACCTAAGCTTCTGGAGCTCGATTTTAAAGAGAAATCGATTGGTGAAATCCTTATTTTTATATCTTCCTTAATATAAGAGATACAAAGCGTTTTCTTAAAATGTGCAATTTTTAAAAACCCTTGTAACTTTTTTATTTGTGAAAATGCTTGATTTATATAAAAACTATATTAGGGCGCTTTTTGACCCAGAATCCTATGCTCTGTTTTTTTCTTTTTTTAAACTCTTATTTTTTGAGATATTATCAAGAATTGAGTTTTTTTTTATATGGAACGCCCGATATATTTTTACACTATCGAAAAGCATATAAAATTACCTTTAGAATGATATAACACACTTGATTTTTATTTAAACAATTTTTAAATTATTTGTTTTTCTTCATTTCATATTATTTTAAGATGGCTATGGATGGTGGGAAATAAGCAAATAAAAGATTTCAACAAGGCAGAGAAAAATTGTTATAATATTAAATGTTACAAATAACAGAATATTTAGACAATATAAAATAAATACATGTATTGCTTAGTTACCATCCATCTTAAAATAATATGAAATGAAGAAAAACAAATAATTTAAAAATTGTTTAAATAAAATATCAATTGTGTTACATCATTCTAAAGGTAATTTTATATGCTTTTCAATAGTGTAAAAATATATAAGGTGTTCCATATAAAAAAAAAAACAAGTCTTGATAATATCTCAAAAAATACGAGTTAAAAAGAAAATTACAGCGTAGGATTCTGCGTCAAAAAGCGCCCTAATATAGTTTTTATGTAAATCCAGCATTTTCACAAATAGAAAAGTTACAAGGGTTTTTAAAAATTGCACATTTTAAGAGAACGCTCTGTATCTCTTATGTTAAGGAAGATATAAAAATAGGGATTTCACCAATCGATTTCTCTTTAAAATCGAGATCCAGAAGCTTAGGTCAGTTTTTGTCTAATTCCTTTAGAAATATAAGTTCTCTATTAAAAGTATCGAATTTGGCCCACCTTGTACAAATATCAATACTGAAGTTGTATTCTGGTGTAATAATATCCAACTACGTGTAAATTATAACAAAACAACATCAGTATATTTCAATCACAAAATTAAACAATAAATCAACACACATAAGTTAACACGGACTACACAAAACTGTTGGGGTTTACTATCGACTCTAAGGTTAGTTGGGCTAATCATATTTCCGTAAACTTAGTACATGTACATATGCACTATATGGAATTCGTGATGTTGTTGATGTATCTGTTCTAAAAACTTATTACAGCGCACATGTTCACTGGCGTTTAAGATACGGGTTGATCTTTTGGGGATCAGCCTCTGGTTTCTACGATGTTCTTGTTAAATAGAACGGAATAATCGGCAGAATTCTGGAGCAACCTTATCGTACTCCATGTCGTCCTCTGTTTAAATACCTGGATGGAGTATGTAAAAGAAAGCTAGCAGTACAAGACAGATACGAAGCACCATTGCGATTACAGATGCAGTAAACACGTTACAAAGTACCAGAGATAATCTCATTGCTAGAAAAGTTTCTAGAAGGTATTAACAAAATATTCGAAAATTTGAAATGCGGTGCAATATCATATCAAAAGTATCTTCCGTGATATTTTCCTATCATAATATTTTCGATAACTCATATACAGCCATACACAGCCAATATTTCGTGTCACCACAAAGGGTCATTAAGAAGTGGATGAAGCGAAATGTCATAAATGCACCCTCCCGATCACGACGACGCGACGTGAGGCTTTGTTTAGCCGAATTGGCCGGGTGCGTTATTGATATCCTTCGATATATCTCGAAAACCCCACGCGTCCTGTCCGGATGTTGCACGACACCCCCTCTGGTGTTTACCCCAGCCATTATCGTTAAGCAGAACGGTGAGATTCGATGGCAAAACGCGCTGAACATTAATAAGTGTCCCATTGTTGATGTTGCTCATTGATTTTAGCCGTGCGTGTTACTGTTGGTTTGTAGGTACGGTATAATTTATAAATGTATATGTTATACAGGGCGTGACAATTTAACTCCTAGACTTCATTGAAACAAATTAATCATGGGATTGTACAATATCTCCTTTATAATAGTTTGCTTGTAGAATAATACGCTGATTTAGGTAATATTCCTCATTGTCTATTAAATATTAATCATGCTAGAGATCAAGAAACAATACCTGAGAACAAATAATCGAAAGAGATGGTTCTCCCGTTATCTCTTTAGCACAACCTTTTCTTGAATGTAACTCTTGATCTAGTTGAGAATTGATGTAGATAGTATTCTAGGATGTCAGTTTATGCCTTATCTATAACTATCAGTTTGTGATCCAAAAACAGGTGAACGCCTTAAGTAGGGATTGTGGCTTGCCACGGATTTCAATTATTTATTTTAAGGTATTATTTCCTGATCATTGTAGATATTTATTCAACTCGTATCTGCCTGTTTCGGCTGATCAAAGATGATCAATGTTCACATATTTCTTATATATTTAATCATCTGTGTCAAACTATTGGAACTATTGTCACCTATTGAAGCAAGCTCGGAAAAGTTGTCAAAGAACGGGGCTGGGTCCACGTTATCGGATAATGAATGTAACGGGACACCCTTACCCATTAAATTGATTTCATTTATATATTTTACGGATTTTATTTATTTTATTTTAAGAATGTATTATTATTTAATTCGCCCCTGTATGTAAGTAGCGCAAATTTTGCTAGATAGTTTCCCGATATATCCTTATATGGTATAGAATGAGTTAAATTATTGGTTGTTTTGCTGGTATGATTTCTTGTGCAGCAGTAATTGGTGCGAGATGGAGCAAAAGGCGCGACCTGATCAACCCTAGCATTTATATTAGATTATTGCCGGCTAATCGACAAGAACGGCCAGACGTGTGACCAACTGACGAGAAAAGAAGTAAAGGGTCCCTTTTATTATCCCTTTAAGGAAAATTATTGTGGCTAGGGAAGAAGGAAGAGAAAATATGTGTGTGGTACTGCACCATAATAAGCCATATATAAGTCGCGAGGTGCCCCACGAGAAGAGCGGCGTTAACCACAGTGGTTATAGTATAAAAGTCTTATCAAAGTATACATAAGAAGCCAGCTACCTTCGCCTGGAAGCCGCAAGCCAACCAAAGGCACCGTTCGAAGAACTGCGCCCAATCAGATCAAACTGCACGTTATATTTTTTATTTATCTTCTTTTTGTATTCGGATCTTCTACTTCTTAGTCTATTGCTACGAATTGTTGAAATAACATATTTTTTCTGTCACCCTATTAAAGGTAATCTATATTTATCTCCGTCAATTTTTGGGGCCCCATTCTCGCGTGGTAAATTTTAGTTCTTTCTGTTTTCAACTGTTTGTCTCATATTAATACTGTTTGTAATAAGACTCTATCGATATTTGAAATCAATTCTTTTATTAATTAATATTTATCTACGTTTATTATCCCAGAACCGCACGACCTGAGATAGCTTTGTGATGCGAATTATTCAAAGCAACCGTTCCGTTACATTCTAACTCACATCGTGAGGCTAGCAGGTCATACCATTGCATAGATTCGATCGGATAATGAATCCGAATTCAAGATATACCCAGTTACCGGGTAAGAGATCCAGATCCGAGGTTCCGAATAATAGATACGGATCCGAAGTTTCGGAAAATGGACCCAAATTTGGGCTTTCAGGTAGCAGATCCGTATCCGAGGTTTTGAATAATATATCAGGATTAAGGCAAGATCCGACTATCCCGATCCAGAGAGCAGCTCTAATGGTTACCCAAAAACTGAATGGTAGATGGTTCTAATTGGTTTAGAAATAATGCTTTTAGCTCTTTAAAAATAATAACGATTTCTATTTTTATCACTTTTACTCAATGGTATGTCTATTTCACGCAATTTAAATGGAAATAAATGCTAGATTAACAACATAACACGACCAAAAAAAAAATAGGATATTAAAAGAATTACCATCAAAACGTCGACTAATCGATAAAGTCAGACAACCGAATTAGCATATTATCTACCCTCGCTGCGAAATATCACACATCCATTTAATATTTTCTAATTGCCAAGCAACGATATTCCATACAAATAAATAACTAAATCAACTCCCAGAGCGCCCTGAAAAAAAATTTCAAACCGTCATACCTTACTTACCTTTTTCAACGTTCAAGAGGCGCCAGTGTAAAAGCCGAAAGCGTTTGACGTGAGGGCAAAATTGACCACGATCGGAGGATATCGTGTCCATTGCCAATGATATCTGATATACCGATGTATTTTATACGGCGCGGAGTGGTCGGTTAGGGGTTGCAACTCCGCACGGGCGATATGTTTGAATTAAATTTTGTATAAATTTGATCGTAGATAGGGAACATTGTAACGGTATCAATTTGACAGTTATGGAATGATGTATTATTGCTGATTATGTGTTTTTTCCTCGCCTATATGCTTAGCGGTTCGTTCTTTTTCAACGATAATAGGCGCAAGGCCTGTTTAATTTCAGATTAATCGATATGATAAGGATTGGGTACTACGTACGGTATACGTTGCAGGTATTAATATTTTATTTTTATTGGTTTGTCCATTGGTCACTATTAGATACAGTTTATGAAGTTTGATTGTTTTATTGTTAGCCAACGTTTCGTGTCAATATATACGTAGTATCTGATAACGAAGGTAATTGAGGAAAAAATGTCACGTAGAATTTATTAAAGGATCGAATGAGTCTAATAGTATATGTTTAATGTCACGTTTTACTATCATTATAATTTAAAAAGTAATTACTGGATATACGTGTGCGTATATCCATGACATAGTACCCCATCATTGACTAAAATGTGGGAAACTTGGAAATATGCGAATGCCAAGCAACAATTTCGAATTTAATTAATTTGAATGAAGTCTCCATTAGCATTAAGGTATGAGTTGAATTGTCTTCTAAACACCCGAGAAGGAATACAAGAATTCGGAAAATTTTATCACATAAATCCTGCATTTGTGTGTATGTGTAAGTGTAGGGTTTTCCAATCAGCGTGTCAGAACTCTAAGGCCAGAAACAAGATATCTCGGTACGTTGTGTCAAGTTAACATTGACAGATTAGCGATTCAACATCACTTACCAACAATTCGCATTTACCATCAAAACGCATGTTTGGTTCCCTTCTTCAGATCTCTTTATTGTTTAACATTACATCGAGATCAATAGCGTTGCTGTAAGCCAAAGTGTACGGGATAATTCAAGCCTATCTCGATTGCGTGGAGAATTTTACGTACAGATCTCTACCTGAAAGCTTATAAAGTTCAAATCATTCAAGGACAGATGCCAAATGACCATTGTTAGCGCCGAAAAATGTTATGCAAAAAAGATATTATTTCACATGAAACACGTTTCTGGCTCTCAAGGGGTTTGTAAATAAGAATTTGGACTGACAAAAATCTTCGAGAGATTCACCAAACACCGTTTTATCCTGAGAATGTCACCGTGTGTTGCGGTGTTTGGACTCAAGGCGTGATCGGAACCTATTTTCTCAAGACAATGATGGAGATCGTGTTTCCGTTAATGATGAGCGGTACAAGAATATGCTAAAGGAATACCTTTAATCTGAACTGAGAAATGGCGGTGTAAGCAATATTTTCTTTCAGCAAGAGGGTGTGACGTGCCACGCATCTCGTCACACAATTTCGAAGAATACCAACGTTTACCAAGATCGTCTCGGACTGTGAAATCTCTGGTTTATAAAAATAACCCAGAAATAACTCCCAACCGGAAACCATCATGTACCGCGCGATATCTGTGAGACAGTAGTCGAAAATTAGGTGGCGCCACCTACTTTTATTTCAACATAATAATAGTTAACATAATATTCAATAAATATATTGGTTTACATAGGCGAATACTGAAAAATTGGTTTTTCCTTGTTTTTACAGCAGAATTAAATTTAATTAAGAAAATAAAAATTTCATTAGACGCCGGTAAGATCCAAACTTACGACTCCTGTTTGGCGGACGGACGACACCACAGAGACGCCGTATGTCGAATTCTTAGATGGCACATTCGCTGTTGGCATTTCCTAGTATGACCGCGATATCTTAAGTGGGGTCGAAGGTTTTCTGAACTTGCACGATTACAAACTATGAATTTCAGTTACATAACGAAAGAGCAGCCTGAGTCAAGAGTCTGGTTCAGTATTGTTATTAATTTTTATTTTGTTACGTACGTGTGTGGGTGTATGTTTGATGCTAGAGAAACTAGTTGTTGTAGAAGGCTCCAGAACCAATTTCTTGCTTAACGATGACAAAGAAGGCAGCAGCAATAATTATTCTGCAACATCCTCCCGACTTCATGACTGATTATGAGTACTCTTACTGACACCATTTCACTATCGCAACTTATTATTTATAACTCAAATAACAAAAGCTGTTCTATGTGGTGTTTTTTTTTCATGTGGTCGTGCGCAGCTCCACAAAATTAAAATAGTTTAGTTTCTAAATAAAACATAGTAGATGATCGTTAAATGTTAATAAGCCGGTTGGTTTTGCAAGATTACATACTGGAATAGATAATATTCTGATAGTCCTTCTTCCATTATAGAGTAAGGTTAAGAAAGTAGAAGGTTCGAATGTAGTCGAAATTCTTACTAAAGTTTCAATACGTCTAAAGTTAAACCGGCAGTTTTGTTAGTCCAATGGAAATAACAACGTTGTACTTTGATTGCTAAGACCCAGCATTAAAGGTCTTCTATTATCACCTACAAAGGTGTAAAATATCGTTGCGATTGCTGTCCTACCGTAGCACCCCAAGGAGTTGTAACCAGTGGTGAGCAACGAAAAACATTCTGGAACTTCCCATTCAATACTACTATATACATAACAGGAAATAAATAGAAACGTCATGTCCAAACGATACAAACATAATAGAAAAAGAAGAACAAAAAACTTAGAAATACATAAATCTAAAACAACACCTACGATGGATTGAACGTCATCTTCATCCAGATCATCGTCGATGCAATGGGAGCAATGCAGCCGAATATACTTCAACGCCTAAGAAAAATAAAATACACGAAGAATTCAATGCAAATACACATTCATGAAGCACAGAAGCTTGTGATCCTACGTACGTTTCGCATTCTTCGAATTTACGAAACTAGCCACCTAACATCCACGCGCCGAAGTATTTATCTGCAGACGTGGAAATAGAAAGGAATTCAATGTGCGACGCTGTACATTCGGCAACTGTGTGGTGCTACCACGAATCCACCCTACGCACTTAATTTTCCATTGTACGAAATTATAGGAAATATTCCACTTACTGATATTATGAAATGAATTATCAAATAAAAATAAATACATTGTGGGACTGGAGTAGAGGCGGGAGCGTGGACTTATTTGTTTCCATGCGGTTTGTTTACTTCTCGCGTGAGGATCTTGGAAGATGGTTTCAACCTTGGAAGCATTGAAAAAAAAAAGAATAATAAATGATCTTTTGTTGTAATTGAATTGAAATGTATTTATTTAAAAAAAAACAAGCTACATGAAATTCTATGCTTATTGCGACTGTCTATCATTTGTTACAATTTGTGTCCATAGCGCATTATTGACGCTATTCTTCAATTTATAAACAGATTAAATAGGGGAGGCTATTCTATTTAACCCTGAGTGATGTCAGTTTTTTTCTCATTTAAAAAAATTACTTATATTATACGTTATATTATTTGGAAAAAAGGCATATTAATTTTTCTTAAAAATTCATTAATAGTTTATTGGAATTCACCCAGTTTTGCACTTTTTGCATGGGCAATAATATGACTTGCCTCTTGGATATTAGTTAGTACTTTCTTTGTATTCTGACCTTTTATTTCCTGTGAAAGCTCAAAATGGTCGAGGGAATGTTAACTGTATCAACAACAACTGCTTAAATCGCGAAACATTGGGACCATATACACCCATGAATATTTCCCATTTCCGAAACCCCATTACATTATCTTCTCTTATCGCTAATATAATTTAATTTCTACCCAAAACAGAAGCCACAAATTCGCCAACAAATCAGCAACTTTGCCTATAACGTTTAATTACTGGCCCCCTGTCTCTCGCAAGAATCCGAGATAAGGGGCTCGCTTGTCTTTCACCACTACAACAGCAACAACAAGAACGACCCCAAGACTTTCTCCTTCGCCTACTAGACGCGATATTCCACCATACCGTACTATCCCACCAATCAAACGGAAGCCTATTCCCAGGATATATGGTCGGGGGTTCGTTTCCGTGATCTCCGCTAACCGAAATAGTTAAGATTCGAACATGAACAGGCGAAACCCGCATGGCAATACGTACACTACGTCGAAGACACGGACAGGGGAGCTATAACTGGTTCCCGCCAATTCTCAACACTGTCAGATCAAGACCGGAAGTCTTAAATTAAATTTAATCAAAGCGTCCTTGTAATGCGGTTAAAGCGCGGACTAAGAATCGTGAATAAGCGTGAGTTGGAGTGCGAGGTATATGGATGTTAAGATTTGCTACCGTGGCGTTGTTCTAATGCATTGTAATTCCAAGTTACAGCTTACTGTAAAAAGATTTCTTCTTTCATAAGTGATAGCAGGCTATTTTATATTTGATATGCAGTACATCATCTAGTTAAAACGAACGCCATTAAAAAATACACATTTTCGGGAAAATAATGCAACTGAAAGAAACATTTTTTCTTCTTATACAAGAAATAACGCAATCAAATACGTTGTTACATTGGTAAATGTGTAATACAGCAGTATGTAGCATTATTGTTATAGTGTCTCAGATAGAATAGATGGAAGCTTTCAATCTAAAATCGTCTTCCTTCGGTTCAGTAGATGCAAGAAATGATCTACTGAAATGTTGGTGTTGTATGCGACTATTTGCATAGAATGTGTTCTGCCGTCTCCAGATCTTCTTGCTTTATACGACAGATTTGATTCTCAGCTTTTCCTAGTTTAAATAAGTGATATTTCGGGGCTACTTGACCTGTCAGAAATCCTAGCAGTAACCTACAGTTCCCTTTGCCGAAGGGTATCACTAATTTTGGCCTGACTTGAGTGTTTTCGCTGTTTTTATCCTGGAAAACTTTCTCAGTACTAGACCTTCTGATTATCCTCCCATGTCTTTATTGCTCGTTTTATGTAGCTCTTTTGGAGACCACAAAAGTGTTTAGAGCCAATAAAAAACATGTTCGTTGCTTCTATGACCAGCCTATCCGTCTTTTTTTTCCTTCGATCCCTTGTTGGCTTGGTATCCACCTTAAAGTATCGTGCTTATTACCTTTGTCGAGATTATAAGCTGGCGTAAAGTTCTGTAGACCTTTCTATATGGTAGTTAGGCTCACTAGTGCCTATACCTGTTCTAGCACCTTGTATTCTCGAGCCGTGTCTATACCGTATCAGGCCTCCATTGCTTTGATCACTTTGTAAGGCTGATCAGAATTGTATCGCGTAGGGATCGTGTACTTTGCAATGTACATACATGATATAGTTTATGTTGGAGTCTTCAAGAATTTCGAGATGCCCCCTAAGATCCTCAGGCTACAGTCCCTTCATTCTACGAAGAGCAAGAGCGCTCAATGTTGCTGCTTTTAAATATGAATGTGAAGTGGTATTAATCCCAGCAAGGCTTCCAGCGCTGTTATGGAAGAGATACGTTGAGACATGTAAGTCTCTAAATTGCTGCAACCTACAATTGCTTTTTGGGTGGAAGTTCCACGTTAGGTTTTGTCGAAAGTGACTCCCAAGTATTTGATTTCATTCATCGCTGAAGCTAGTGGTTTTCCCTTCGATGAAGGGTGTTTTTATACCGGCTTTTCTTCTCCTTGTAAAAGGAAGGATTAATCTTTGCGGATTTCTGCTATCATTTTTACACCATTTATGCGTGTCATCAACAGCTCTTTAAGTAAGTTGCGATTGCGTACCCTTGCACCTCATATCCATGAAAAATTAAGTTCTGTAGGAGATTATTTCCAACAGAGCAGGGATAACAGAATTCCTTCTTGGGGGCAGCATCTATTGGCTCTAACTGTTATCATTTTGGATCCCAGCGTAACGCTTATTCGTCGATTTTAGAAATACAACCAATACTCAAGAAAAGTTGCACGTATCAATCAATTAAAGTAAACATCTGGTAACTGGAAATTTTGCTGGGAATAATGCTGCTCCTACTCCACGTACAGGAGCAACCTATAACAAGCACACTCAAAATCTTTGAATATCCCAACCTAAACCGCATAGGACGCGATCCCTACACAGTACCATATTGATCAGCCTTATAATCTGGAAAACCATACTGGAACTCAATTTAAAATGAGTCAGTTCTGGCGAAGAGTACTAAATCTAACTACCATCTGAAAATCGAAGATTCCAAGCGGAAATTCGTGCGCCATAAGATACAAGGTAAGACCATACAGCCAGACATCATTAATGTGGCATATGAAATCTGATCTAATGGAAGAATGTGTACAGGGTCTAAAACAACCGAGACATAAATAGTACGTTACTTTATGGTAGGTTCTAAGTCATCAAGTGATCGAGGGAAGTAATAAAAAGTCTGATAAGCTGGTGAAAAAGGCAACGAATTAATTAGAACATAACAAGAAAATTAAAAAAATCTGTACTGATGAAATATACTATAACAGAATTAGCTGAAAGCACTTATATCAAGCTTGCCAAATACACCAAAGACAATGGTAAACAAGATATGGTGTAACATGAGTTCAAGAGATGGAGATGTTGGAATTTAGAAAAATATTGCGTCCATCAACTTAAATAAGTCGATATAAAGTGCACCAAATGCAAGTTCGTGCGACAGCTTTTCAGCAGCGTTCGCGTACACAAATGTGATCGAAAAAACTCTTTTGCAGTTCATGATTACGAAACTAGTTTTTCATTTCCCAATTAGAGATTATACAAGAAACGAAAACAAGATACATGAACTTAAAAACTTAAAAATGAAACCAATTTCGCCGCCAAACGAAAAATGTTATATTTAGTTCAATTCAAATTTCATTTAACATTCAAGCATTGAAAGGCAAGATAAAAAAAAAAGATAATAAAAATATGCAAAGAAAAATGCACTTTTGCAGTCCAAAAATCATCCGGAGGTCTTTTGGACATCGTAAAAAATTACAAAATGGATATTACAAAATTTGCTCACTTACTACTCTAAAACTGTTACTAAAATGCATCATTTCACGTAAATTTCGATAATTCTTGATAACTTGAAACACCTAAAAAGTACTAATTAGTAAGTACTAAACTAATTCCCGTTTTGTATTACTTGCAAATACTTTAAGCAAATTGCATGTTGTAAATTTATGCTCTCCACAAGGGTGATCAAGAGAAAAAGGTGAATTTTTTATATCTAAACTTTACAAAATTATGAAACTTTAGAACATGTAGAGCACATATTGGCATGGATCTGGAAATATTCCACTACATTTTTGCATATAACAAAGAATAGAGCAAAAACATATCGACAAACAACACAAAAGCATCGGTACACTCCGCATAAATAATTAATTAATCCGGGACTGTCGCATCGAGGATTCGATTAAAAATGGGACGTATCGTCGGAACAGCAGTGCTGTATTAATTAACTAAATTTGTGTGGTATGGAGTATGCCGATATTTTTGTGTTGTTTGCAATGTCTTGCCCTTAATTTCACCCACTCAGAATGAATATTGGAAGAAAAATAAAATTGCTCAATACAGGCCCATATGTGCTCTACATATTCCTAAAGTTTCCCAATTTTTTTTGTGTTGAACTTTTGGCTTCAGGATCATCCCTTATGCGTATGCGATTTCATGTTTGAGTGTAGCAGTTGATTGTAAACAATACTTTACCCTTAAGCCTCTTTCAACTTTATACGGTAGAGCATAAATTACGTTCAATAGGTATCAAGTTTCTTTTAGAAGGTGATCAACCTTTCTGCATCACTACAATTTTATTAAAGTCAACAACAAAAGACAAATCTCATATGGTGCGTACTTTTTGACACGTTAGAGCTTTTAGCGGAGGTTTTAGGTACTTAAACGCTGATTTTTCCTAAGCTAATTGGAAACCTTGTGCTGCATTGTAAACCACATGCGACTATGTTTAAATCTACCTGTACTTCCTAACTGTCTTTCTTTCAAAAACACTTAACAATCATATCTTACGTTACCCACCTATTCCCTTTTCAGGTCGCTTCACCATTCCCTTCGACACACAGCCCCCCTTTAAAAAGGGTGACGAAAATATAAGTTCTAATTTGTAATTTCTCCGACTGCGTTAGAGCAACTCCTCTCTAAGACTCTTCGCCTCGAGAGGGCCGTTAAGAAGTTGCGGAAAGTCGCACAATTTTGATTATTAAGCTTCAGCAGCATCCGCATCCGAATCTGGTCTTTATCCTCTCGCTTACGTCCTGACGACGGTAGGCTTTCGCTATTCGGTCGGGTCGACACCAGAGCGCGATTAAAATTATTGCGAATGTGGCAACGCCCCATCTCTCGCTAAGTATGATTATATTATTTAAGGTGTTATTTCGGATGCGTGTGTTTTGTTTTCGGACCCGGGAAGAGCTGGGGTTGAAGGAAAGCGCGTCGTACGCTGGTGCTGTCTCGGTCTATCGCATCGTCCGATAACCGGAAGAGCAACGGCGATAGGCGCGATCGTGTGGTAAGATTCAGCCGGCAATGCGCCATTACCGTAAAGTATCTTCTCCGAGAAGGGGATGTAGAGGTAGCCGAGGAAGAGAAGGACATTTCGCGCGATTGTTCTTAATATTCAGTGCGTTTTCTCGGCGATATTGACGTTAGAGGTTTTAATGACGCGGTCTTGCGCGAATAAAGCTGCGGTTGTTAAGGAGAAGTCGTTTGGAATATGTTCTTCTTGCGGATATTAAATTTGAGGTTTCTGTAATTATTATTATTATTTCCTGTTTACCTAAAAACCGGAATGAATAAGATAAATTTTTCGCATATACTCACTCTTTTCAAGCCCATTTCTAATAAACTCAGTATTCTCAGTGTTAGTTTCCATTTGGCACAATTCCACTTCTTTGATATAAAACTACTTAAGCTTTCGTAAGAAAACAATCACGTAGCATTAATATACAAATTTTAAAAATTGAAATTAACATAAAGAAAACTTTACCAAAATTCGAAAAGCCATCGTGCTCTTATTTCCACACAGGGTGTCACGAGATGAGCCTACGTTAGCCGTATATCAGAAACTAAGCGGATTCGAATTTTGTAAAATTACAGACTTATTTTGTTAACACGTCTATTCAACTTCCGGTTTCACCGGAAGTAAAATACACTATTTTTCTTAAATAGATAACCCTAATTTTTATAAAACATTTGAATTCGGTAACTAGTTTGACGTAAAATCTAAAAAATTAATTGATGAACTCAATTATTTTATAAAAATTAAGGCAATCCATTAAAGAAAATTAAGTTTACGTTACTCCAAGAAAATATCAGTTTAGAGTGTATTTAGTTTCTTTCTTCTAGTTAACGTAAACTCATCCTGTGAGACCCTGTATACATAGGTTATCTTTCAATATTACAACCCAATGTCAAAATGTTAACCTACTTTGTTTATGTTTGTACATTTTGATCAAGAGAATCTATCAGAAAATTACCTGCATTCTTAGTAAAAGATCTATATACGTCAAATTTTTTTATATATTGGTTGTGTCCAAAAATCAAGTTTTGAATTATTTTTACGCAACATTTTAAGTCCAACTTAGGTACTCAGAACTTCTACAGCAAAGTTTTCAGAGAAGTTCCGCACAATATAAGACTATATCCAAATATACACTACGTTCAGTTTCCTCTACAAACGATACAACTTTGGTTTGCACTACTAAAGAAGGACACATCGGACGGAAATCCAGCAGAGCTTCTCTATTAGATTGTGTAATAATATACAGAGTATTACATAAAAATAAATTGAAATAAAATGCAACGTTTCAACGATTTCGATGGTCATCTTGTCGGATCTAGTTGGAATAATGGTTTTTGTGTGTGAATTAAATAATATTTGATTTGGATTTCACAAAAATCTGAAATTATCTCAATTATCTCAAAGACTAAGCTGGGTAGCTTCAGAGCATGATACCAATTGTTTTCTTGCTACATACCTTAACCTATAAGATCCTATCAGACAAAACAGTAACACTGTTTGGGTGTCCAACGGTGTTCAAAATCTGATTCTTTGAGTTACTATTAATTTCTTTAGTAATATAAGTATTACTAACGACTGGTTTGATATTTTTTATTACAAAATTCAACAAGATTCTGGAGATCGAATAGAAGCATATGTTCCGCCTTGGAACAGCAAAATGAATGAAAAAAATTAAGTTTAAATAAAATGAAAACTTTAATCAGTAATATGGATGCGTATCCATTAAATAAATTCAGAGGCTTGCTTGTCTCAGCATCACAGGTGTGATGCACAGCAGCGTTGGAATTCCTGCTGGGATTAACGTCGCTTCACATCTACATTCAGAAACAGACTATATTGAGTGCCCCCACTTTTTGCAGAATAAAAGGACTGTACCCTGGGTATCTTAAAGGACATCTCAGAATCCTTGAAGATCCCAACATAAAAGATCCACGATCCCAATTTAAATCACCTCGATACAACTGTAATGCGAGTAACCATGAAGTTAATGAAGTAAAACTAGTAACTGACACCGATTGACTTATGTATACCAAATTGCCAAAAGCAGGTAAATAGTCCAAAAACTTACGAAAATTTCAATAATATAAAATGGGACGGGAAATGGGGACATTTCGCAGCATATATCACGTAAACAAGAAGATCTAGGATACATAACAGATAAAAGTGACTATTCATTTACTTGGGTGAGAAGGTGATTTAATAAAACCAAAAAAAACTTTTTATATAACTGTTACTAGTTAGAAACGATATTTGAAAAGAAAAGGAAAAATTATATTAAACAACACCTAACATATTAACCAGAGTGATGAACAATATTTTTTAGATATAAAATGTATTTTAGGATAAAAAAATTCAATAAAAATATGAAATTAATAAATCTTTATAATATTTTCATGTTTTATTTTTTATACTTTCGCTAATTTATAAATAACATATTAGTCTTAGCATCACGGCTTCGGAGAACGTTGAGTAATGTTAACATGGATTGAAGGGAGTCCAAAAATGCAGTAATATACAGGTGTTTCATTTAAAGAATCAAACTTCTATCGGACGCAACCAAAACTAAACACCTTGTATATTTGAGCAACATTTTTTGTTGTGTAGGAGTTGTTCCCGAACATTTCTTTGTTTGAAAACTTTTTCTCTAAATTACTCAGGAATGGAATTATCTTCACCCCATGACATATTAGTGCGAGGTCGAACAAAAGAAGTAAAGCACCTATTTACTTTATAAAAAAAGCTAATTCTCTTCATTCTTAAACTAGATCGCAGAATGTAGGGTGTGCTTATTTTTAAAGCTCGCGGATATTAGCCAATTCCAGGTTAAATTAGCAGCTAGTTTTTCCCAGTCAACTGCTGATAGCTTCGAACGTATTTGCAATAATTCCCTGTGCTTTGGGCCTGCCGTCAATGAAGTGGTAGGTTTTCTGTTTAAAGTACTAGGAGTCACAGAAAGCCAAACATATTTAGTCTCTATTCTTGGCGAGTTGTTTCATTGCCAACTTCTTATTATTTTTCTTTTGAAACGGAATTGGAGAATTATATTGATGATCTTCGCCATAAAGGGTGACGGATAATTAATTATTCCACAACATCCGAATGGTGACTCGAGATTGTACCAGATCCACCAGAAAAATTTGTCAGCAACCTTGCTGAGGTAGTCGCTATCTTGATTACGAAAGCAGATACCATAGCCAATAAAAAGTTATATTACATTACACATTACCTGGTGAATTTTAAAGTGTATTGCTGGCCAAAAATATTCTAACGACTTATATCCAAACCGTTTTCATTATCAAACTTTACTCAGTAAAGTTCCTTTGGCATTACATGAGCTCCAGCAAGCAAAGAAGATCTAATTCTACAGATAGCAGGACCAATAAAGATTACAGTTATCAAACTTTCTGGGCTTCTTGACTCTATCTCTCTCTATGCTCTCGCATAAAAGAGATCTCCAAAGTTACCCCGAAGTTTGGAAAGCTTCTTGACCAACCCAGTGGATAACAAGAGAATAAAAGAAATTCCAGCTGACGTTTCTTGACCCAGTAGAGTGTGCTCGGGCTCCTTTCTGACAAGGGTATCGGCCGCTTCATTGCCATCACTGCCACTGTCTTGGTGCCCAGATGAGGGTAATCTTATTATTTGTTTTTCTTTCTACCCTTGAAACACACATATCGATAGCAAATACTTCTGCTTGAGAACGTATCGAATATCTGCTCAAACTGTATGATCGCTCAATTAGAAGTTTGCGACAGTAGATTCCTGCACCAATACCTGTGGGTATTCTGGAACCATCGGTATAAAGGGTAATATCAACTTTAATCAAAGTGCCGCACTTACTATTTCAACAATTACTGTTGGAGTAACGGTAACACACATCAAAGGACTTCTCCAACACTGTTCTGCGTGGCACACAGCATATTCGAAGGCATAAAGAGCAAGGATCTTGTCAAGGATTTTTATCGTTGAGCCTGCCGTATTTTATGGCAGTTGTGCCGCAAGATTTCAATATCTATAAACAACTTCCTTGAAGTCTCTTTCCAAAGGTGTATGAAGAGGTATAAGAATTGTGCATGTAGCATAATTAACGCTCATTAAATTTCATATGACATATACCACGAAATGAAGCCTCACTTGCTGCAAATTAAATATAAAATAACACATTCAGCATATTGCGTGTAGCGTTTCATTTGAGGCCATCAAAAACGAGACCAATCCCAGATTTTAATAATACATTATATCCATATGCGTCCTCATGCCTAATATTATATGATTATTGTTTTTTTTTCTCTGTAGTCATCGCATTACGCTTACGCCCATAACACTGGAATTTCTTCGGCATTACACCAACCGACCTATTTATAATAAAAGTGGACGGAGCGATGCGGCAGTGATTAACAGCGTAATCCGCAACGCGAAGTGGGGTGTACCGTGGGATTCGTGGGATGAGTAGTGTAATACGGATAATAGTGAATAAAAGAGGACACTTGTGGGGACTGAGGGTGTGTTTCCACGCCGAAATCAAGTCGAATTAATTACGCTTTTTCTACGCGGTAAAAATTCTTGTCATTTCGTATAATTACGTTACAACCTGCGATAACAATTTCATTTGTTTTATTGTTTCGAAGTGATATACGAAATACGGGCGAGAGAAAAAAATTGTTAGATAAATAAAACGGAATGATGACGGACATGGTTTTGGTTTTTTAGCAGATTGATTTAATTACCTGGAGTAGTTCAACGCGTGCTGTTTTTTTTTTTTTTTTTAGTTTGTTGGGGTTAGTGTTACATGTAACGAAAACCAAGAATGTACTGCAATATGAACGATGCAATAATGAAAATTATAGTGCCCCCATTTGCACGTTTTATAGGTATGGATTAATCATACATATTCGTTATTGTTTCAAACTACAGGCTGATGCAAAAGTAACTTCATACTAACCAAGATAGCGTAAACAATTTACTTTACATAAAAATAAACACTGCTATTTACTTAAAATGTCGCATATTTATACATCTCTACATGGGTTCACTTCCTTTTACACTCAGTGTTTTTCTTCAGCATTAATATACAGTTGAAGTCTATCTAGAACGCTCTCACATGGAGATTCATACAGCTGAGTGTTTGTATCCAGATTCTCGAAGGCATCTTCAATGTAAATTTTCAAATCTTCAACAGTTCGTGGTTTTCTCATCTTTACTTCGTATTTAACCACAGCCCACATGAAAAAGTTCATTGCGGTGAGATCAGACGAACATTGCCGAATTCATTTGCTGTACGCCACGTTCTTGAATAATCCAGGAAGGTGCTTACTTAAAACTTGAAATTTTGATGGCAAATTGTCTTTAACCAAAATGTACTGATAATAGGGTGTAATAGTTTTTAGTAGCGGTGACTATTCCACTATTCTAAAACTTCTGTATTGTTGACTAAATGGTTCGAAATCGTTAGCAAATCCAGAGACAGGAAATTTCCTCCAACTCCAACAAGAATAAAACAATGGAAATGCTTTTCAAAAAAATAATTTAAATGGATGGTGGATGCTGCATATAATTTGGACTAAACGGCAGAAGGAGCAATCGTTGACAAATCTGCCGTAAACCTAGACGGAAAATGTAAAAAAGCAGAATTTCATTGCGACGATTTACTTTTTACTTTTATGTTTCTCTAATTACGTGCTTCTACAGAAAATGACTCATCTCCATGCAGCTCTTTTTTTATTGGAATAGTTAAGAACATGCCCAGCGAAAACCTTCTCGGATCTTGTATTGTCAAGAAAGTACCCTTAATACATAGAAAATCTAACTTCACAGGCGTCAAATTAGCTTGTGGGGCAGAAAATGCGTACCAAATGGAAAACTTCTTTACAGTTAATATTTCAGAATAGTGTTTCTAACGTACCTGCATTCTTTGATGCTAAATCTGAGCCCATCATTCGCAAAATTGTATTTTCGATTTAATATCAATAATGCTGTTAATAGTTTCCTTAGTTTAGTTTGTTTGAATTGTTATTTGTAACATTTAATATTAAAACATTTTTTTTCTGCCTTGTTGAAATCTTTTATTTACTTATTTACCACAATCCATACCCATCTTAAAATAATGTGAAATGAAGAAAAACAAATAATTTAAAAATTGTTTAAATAAATATCAAGTGTGTCATATCATTCTAAAGGTGATTTTATATGCTTTTCAATAGTGTAGAAATATATAGAGTGTTTCATATAAAAAAAACAAGTCTTGATAATATCTCAAAAAATAGGAGTTTAGAGAAAGAAAAAATTAAAAATTAAAAATTAAAAAAAAATTAAAAAGCGCCCTAATATAGTTTTTATATAAATCAAGCATTTTCACAAATAAAAAAGTTACAAGGGTTTTTAAAAATTGCACATTTTAAGAGAACGCTCTATATCTCTTATATTAAGGAAGATATAAAGATAGGGATTTCACCAATCGATTTCTCTTTAAAATCGAGCTCCAGGAGCTTAGGTCAGTTTTTGTCTAGTTCCTTTAGAAATATAAGTTACCTATTAAAAGTATCGAATTTGGCCCACCTTGTACATAACAAATACATATACTTTTAAAAGTATATTGAATTCCAAACCAAAAACATGTTTTTCAAATCTCTTTAATGAGAACCAAAATGTATTGCTATTATTATAATAGGCCTTCAAATCTTGATGAGCAACTGGGGGGGTCGTTTTTATATTCCCCGACTGGCATGAAAAAAAAATAACAATAAAAATTTATTTTTCAATATAGGCCCCTTGTTCTTGCGTAGAAGTATTACATCGCTTCAATAACATCTCTAATCCGTTATAAAAAAAAATCACTTGGTTTATCTGCAAAATACCCTTCAGCTGCCGCTAAGTTCACCATCGTTCATAAATTTAGTTTTTTTTTAGTGTTTGTTTTGAGATGTGGAATCAAAAGATCTGGACTGTAAGATGGATGGTCAATTTCTATAAAGCCAGATTCAGCAGGCAGGTTTTGAAATTCAACTTGTAGACTGCTGCGTTATCGTGGAGCATCAAGACACGTTGCGTTAGTTTTCCGCGCCTTTTCACTTCGGGGTCAAAATGATGGACCTAGGTTTCATCTCCGGTGACAAGTCGATTGATAATGAAATCTGGTTCGATTCCACAAAACCCCAAATATTGTTCACACGGCTCTATCCGGGCACGCGGTGTTCGTGCAGAATTCTGAAAACCGTGGTTTCTGAAACTCTTAATAAAACTGCTAATTGTCGCTCCTTTAATTTTGCATCCTCCAATATCAAACACTATGTTTTTTCAATAACATGGGAAGTGATCAGGTCGACAGAACAACTTGGACGGGAATCATGATCCGGTGATTCTCGTTCATAAACAATTTTGACCATTCGCAAATGATCGACTTTGAATGTCAATCATCCCCGTATACAGCCAACATTTCTTCACAAATATTTTTTTAAAATTTTCCTTGTTTTTTTTATTTATTATTTTATAACTTTTTAACCCGGTTAAGTACCCATCGAAGCATCTTGGTTTTAAAAAATATCTCACAATCTGAAAATTTCTCTTAGAACTTAAACACGTATCCGTCTTTAACACTTAAAGAAAATATATCAAGACATCCTTGCAAATTCAACAAAGGGGACGAGTAAACCCTCCTTTCCGTTCCCATCTACTTCGATTGAAAAGGGAGAACGGCGGTTTCTTTAATACGCAAGCGACTTTTTCGAAGACTACAAATTGAATGCGATCTTCATTCATAATAGAAGAGGATATTCGCAGTCGATATGCCTACGAGGAAAATATATACATATACAAAGATCTCAGCGTCAAGTGGAGGAATCATACAACACATACGCGAAAAGCATCCCTTCACTCTTGCCCACCCCCTTCGCCTTTTTATACCGCGCTTTCGATAACTGACACGTTAAACTTTAAACATGTAAATTTAGCTATCGCCTCGCGGGAATCGCCGCGTCTTTCTCATTCGATTCACGACGGGGTTGTTGTTGTCGCTTCTCCTACCACTCTCTTTTTTCCTCGGTAGATATACATGGTGGGTATAGCACGGGCGCGCAGTGTTTGAACGTAATTGGGTATGACGAAGAATCAAAAAACGAAGAGGTTCTTCTGAAGAGAAAATCAAACTCGTATGAGTCGCGACAGGCGTTTTAAAATGTATGCATATTTAAAGAAGGGGTGGCGGTACGGATTAATGGGTAAACACGGAGATCCACGTAAGTGAACGTGATGCATACTGCAGCGAGCTTTATTGTCTTTTACAGGAAAAATTTTCCCGGCAAATTGACAGGTTCGTATAGTAAAGGTTACATTTACTATTTTAAGTACTCCGTTAGTTAAAAATACTCTACCAT
>LR736892.1:1928858-1939769 GCA_902654985.2 Oryctes borbonicus | reverse complement strand
ATAAGAAATTAGCGAATATGTGGCTTATTTCTGGAATTACCAACTTAAATCGACCGTGAAATTGAAAATTGTTGATCTGTATATTGTGTGCGAATAGCATTAAAATATCTTTTCAAAATTCATTGTTAAATTGGTTGGATTAGACTTAAATATATGCCGAAAGGAAAGATTTCTGCTGTAGCATGATGCAGGGACGCAACTGATGCTGGGATTCTGTGTTCTTGGCCGACACTCTCGCCCACATACAAGCACTAGAATTTTCTGTAGAAATTTTAGGCATTAAGGTGATGAAAGTAGGTAAAATGACAGATAAAAGTAATTAATATAAGTCTTCCCCACGATTGTCGTTGGCTGGACTTATATTAATTTTCTATATTTTCTTATTTTTACGCCCCAGAAATATTCGGCTAAACACAGAGATCTTTCTCTAGGGATCGGGCTTCCTACCAACAGATGGACCCTCATACCCGATAGGTTGACATGCCAAGATGAGAAGTGAATCTGGCGCTGATGACAGCTAACCTCGTTGTTGTTATTTTGTAACATTACAACATATATACTGCTCTTTAGGAATTATTACATAAATATATGATTAGACGGTCATATTCATATTATATCTGTTGTATGTTTGAAGAAGACTTTTAAATATAAAAATGTAGACAACAGCTTATATCTTACGATTACCGTAGCATATTGCAATCTGCAACTGTTTACCTGAGTCAAGGCAAATGCAGTTTAATTTCAAAAGAGTATAAATTAAATGAAGCGTTATTTAATCTGCAGAAAGAGTATCTATTTGGCACATCCGAACCCACGGCGGAAAAATATCTTTTAAACGCACTACAAGACATTTAATTTTATTGAAAATGTCGCTGAGAAACTTTATATTTCTCAGCTTGTATCTAACATTGGATGAAGATTATAATCCCTTACATACGGCAACATGTTCAACGCATAGAGTACCTTGTAACATTGTTAAGCAACGACTCAAGAACTTTTTCAGCCATCAAGGATCACTTCCCCGCGAGCTCCATGCGATACAGAATAGGCGAGCGATAATTCCCAAAGAGGGCAACAGTTCTGAACGACACTCGAGGCCCGGATTCTTTTGTGCGGCCGACTTCAGCGGCGGTAGGCCCGTAATCTCGTTTTACAAATCATAACCCGTACGGGTTATTCGGTATTAAGTACATAAATATGGGGAAATTACGCGCTTTCGAAAGTAGTAAAACTTGAGCGGATAAGTTGTTATTATGTTGAACGCAAGTACCGTAAGGCATTGAGAGATCATTTTCGCCTTCATCAACCAACCCCTATCATCGTCATCGTCGTCGTCGTCAGGTTCTTTTATTCGCGATTATAATAGACATCATTCCCTGGTAGGTATGCACGCGCTCTTGCGAATTGGGTCGATTTCGAATAGTCGTTTTTATTGTTGTAAGCATTTTGAAGGACTTAATTATCCTATTGTTTTGTGGCAGTGGAACTGTTACCCCGAAATATCGTTTATTTTAACCAGTAAGAAGCTCTTAATATAATCTTATCCTATTAAACTTTTGTCTATCGGGGTACGTGCCGTTAGGAAATTTAAGTAGGTTCTTGACATAATTGTTTGGCAGCAACCAAGTTGAGTTAATACAGAACTGGTAATTTTACAGAACCGGTGAGAATGGTGGTTAGCGTTCGTTACTCATTGTCAGTTAAAAACCAAACCTAGTTATTTTATCTTTTTTATCATCAAGTACCGTACGACGGAACTGTTTGGAACGATGTTACAGGTTTTCAAACTCTAATGTTGCTGATATATTTGTTAGAAATTTGTTGCCAGTATTATTGGAGTGACCTTTATCAAACCTATCGAATGGCATAGACACAGGGCATGATATAGAAACCTTCTGTGACAGCTACTAAAAAAAAATATACACAGAAAAGAATTAAAATTCATGCATTGTTACAAAAAAAAGTCGTTTTGATTACACTATCACAACAATAAAAAAGAAGCAAAGCCTTAAAAATAGATTTTTCTCATATTAGTCCGCGGATAATTTGTAGATCTGACAAAACATATTCGATGTCTTCGAATGTTGTCTTCAACGAACCGGAGTACAAACGTGTCTCTTTTCTCTTTGAAAAGCCTTAAACATACATGTTTTATATGTCTTTTTCTCTAATAGAGGCAACTCTGCAACTTGCTGTTTAACCATTTCTTTTTTGCTGCCAATATCATAGAGGGATTCAACAACAATAACCAAGTTTTCTCTTAAATTGTCTTTAATTGCAGGTACCCTTGGAATAGCATTGTCATCATTTTCTTCTTCACTTGAAAAAATTATATTCTGAATTTTCGTTATTTCTATTTCCGCATCATTAACATAAAAAATTGTTGACATGAATTGAGCTTCAGGAAGCTGAAGATCAGCATGTGTAAATGATTGTGTTAGACCTCTTCGTTTATATCTGCAGGTCTGTTCTTCATATTCCATTTAAAATGCATTTTCTGTTTAGAGAGCATATCGCATAATTTTTAAATCCTGATATTATATTCTTCCACATATTTAGCCTCATTATTTCAAGAGCTCCCTTCATTAAGGAACGAAGATCAATCTTTGGCAGAACCTCTCGATTGTGGAGTTTCCAAGATGTAATTACGTGCGTCAAACCGTTTTCAGAGGCGGAAAAGTGGAGTAGGGTGGTAAAAACTTGGAAAGTATATTATTGTCCTCACAATAACTGGATTATTTTGAAGCTCGTATGGCTTGCCAGACTGTCGCTTATTACTATTTTCATACTTTACTTCCTTCGCAAAGCCACTTCGAATTTATCTCCATCAAATCATCCACTCCCACCATCATCCACAACGTGTGCCCATCCTGCCCATTTTGTACTTATTCTGGGTAAAGGTTTTTAGCTTTGTGTACTATGTAAATGGGGAGTAGAGAACTACCAGTTGCAGCAGAAAACATGATAGACGGGGACGTTTCAGAGCTATCTAGAATTCGTGATGGATATTTACAGCTTTTTCTAATAATCACCCGTTGATTGCTTATAACTTCTTCATTGACGTCAGCTCTACTCGTTTTAGATTTTCAAATAATCCAAGTGCTGTAAATTTAATATAATAAATAAAAAAACTTTTATAATTACACCTTTGTGATTTAGGTAATGTTGAACAGACAAACGCCAATCTCTATCTGTAAAAGAATATCCAAACGATGTCGCAATAGTTACAGCCTTTACTAGAGGTTTCTCTTCCGCCATTGTCATCACTGATGGATGACCCAATCTTAAGTACCTTAAAGATCGTAGAAACTAGTGGAAATGAATAGTATCTGTTCACAACTGCTTCTAGTGTCTTTTATTTGCGCAGCATCTTTCTAAATTGGCCAGCAAATTACACTTTATTCTTTCGAAAATTTTTTCTTTACATCGATACGATAAATTTTGGAAGAATTTTAGCTAAGGTCCAAATATACTGTAATGTTACAACTATCGTCTCAGAGATTATCTGTCATCAGTGCCACCCACACTCTAGTGACTTCACTTTATCCACCTATCCGCAGTAAAGATCCTTCTAGTGGTTAAGAGCTCCATTTATACAATAAAATTCCTTTTTCTGGCCTTTTATCTTAAGCGTGGGTAGTACAAAGGTATTATAAGTGCAGCCAACGACGGAAGTGGTGAAACGGCACATTACCTTCTTTTGTTTCCTATTTTTCCATTCTTCAAAACATGAAATTTAATATAAAATCTATCTACAACAGGACCACCTAGTATATATTTCGTAAATTAATAATCACTCGATTAATCTTTAACAAAAGTCGCAGTAAAGTTTCACATTTTTGCCCAACAATTATGATATTCTATTCTCCAAAAATACAACACTTTGGCTAAATATGCTAATTATCATTGGATCAAAATCCAATTGTCACCAATATGCGTGTTTACGAATGGATACTAGTCATTTGATGGTGATTTGGCACAAAATTTGTAAAAACACATAATTTGGTCCAAATCGGTGATCCAAATAATATTAATAAAATATTTGGATTAACACGTGTAATTATTTTTCTTTGTTTGCTACGTCTTCTGCTAGATAAAATTATCTTCTGTACATACGACGAGTAAATATCCTCCAAGACGTATATCTATCCAATGCGTTCGAATAAACAAAAAGAAATAAACAGAAAAAAATCTCTCAGCAAAAATAAAACGAAAACGCAGATAAATGCGTTTCCACGTAATCGGACGAAATTTTTTTGTTAACAAATGACGAACATTAATAAAATTACCCCTCTGGCACTGGCTGCAACCGAATCCATTCCGTTTCCACGTGCTCAACCAACCCCCTCAGTCCTTGGCCTCTTGGCTGCGTTATATACACCTCGTCGCTGGTGTCGTGCCATAAATGAAAATAAATCGACTTAGAAAAAGGAAGAAAAGTAGTCGTAGTCGTAGTCGTAGTCGTAGTAAACTTGGATATTCAAGTATTGAATCTCACTTACTTGCTGTTTACTTCCCTTGATTGATGAAAATACAATAATTGATATGTTATTCAAGCAATATCCAAACATATTTAATTGTTTTTTTATCATTATTATGATTACAACTTCAATTGGCTGATTTTTTTACTCCGTGAATCCTTGAATCTAGAACAAACTTTGGGAAATTTAGGAATGAATTCTGTTTTTTTTTTAGTCAATGTGAATTAAAAGCGTTATTGCATGGTTTGTTTAGAAATAATAGCCAGACATAAGAAACTACATAACAAGTAGTAACAAGGAGTAAAAAAGAAGTCCAAAGTTTATCCACCGTCAACCCATAATAAAACATCAACGTATGTAAGCTTTCACGGCCGGCGTCCTATGTAGAAGTAGTTCCGGGCTGATAAGCCGTGGTTGTCAGGATCTTTCATTCGCAACTGCGACGAACATCTTCAACGGCGAGGGCGAAATATTCTGAATGATGATTTGACGTCAAATTATCACGAAGAGTACTTCACCCTCGGCGCTAAAGATGTTGTCCAGAAGAAATTCCAGTAAGCCCGGAACCTACTTCTACAATAACACGTATGTATGCTCAGGAACGCGTTTAATTCATTTTTTTACACGATCTTTATCTGCACTTGCTGCTTCGATACATTATGTAAAGCAAATCTTTTTCTAAAACGGTCAAACTATCCAGCGCTTCCGTGAAAATTTTCTACCTAATCTCCTGCTCGTGCTTTTAGACTTAAACTTCCAGCCTGGCACGGCAAAATTTTTTTGTATTAAATCTTCCATTCACATAAATAATAACTTCTCCATTCTATTTATGTCGTTTGGTCGAAATTGTAGTCCTCATAGCTGCAAAACCTTTCGCTGGCTCCTGTATTTCTGGTTCTTTCCATTCTCATACTGTCGTATAACTTTCATTTTAAATTGTAACTCAGTTGATTACCTTACCTTCCTATCTAGCGGATCTGTATGTAACGGCATTTCCTTTTTGATAAACATTTCCTTCCTTGGATTGTTAATAAACAATACGCGAGGAAAATGGCTCGAGAGAGTAGCGGTGTGCCCTAGCCCTAGGTTTGTGATTTGTTTTATCTAATACAAGTAGAAGGATATGGACCGCAAATCATTATATTATATTTCATCATCCCACAGATGCTCCGATAACATATCAAAATTAAAAAAATAAAAATCAACAATGTATTACTTACCATCATTTGAACAGCGGAAGGCTAATAACAAAGAAAGATTCCCTGAAAATGTCAATTCTAAAATAAGCAATAAAGTTCTCGATCTGAAAATGAAAAAAAACAAAACAAAAGAACAAGGGAAGGAAGAGGAAACGAAAGAAAATGAACTCCATCACTCGAAAAAACTCCCAGCATCCGGTAACAACCTGTAAATTGCCGGCGTAATACCCGGAACACGGCGGCCTTCTCTAAATTAATATCAAATGATTAATTCAAGTCAAGATGGCAATTACGAAGGCTCATCCAGTGTCGGTCGAATATCCTCTTTCTGACAACGGGAGATCGGTTCAAAAGCTCGAGGGTGTTTTGCGAGTGAGACGGTGGCGGCAGCGCCGACTCTAATAACGTGGAAGTATTTTGTTTTTTAATAAAAGGTTAATATAGCTTGATTGTCAGCAGTAACTTTTCTAACGTATTTTAATCGTTGATTTCTAGGGCAAATTATATATTTTGAAACGAAGCAATCTTGTTGTAATTTGTTGGTTATGCATATCGTTTGTAGGAATTTTGCTATTCCACCTTTACAATAGACTGAATAGAATTTCTTGCAAATATTACGACGCAGTGCAACTACTATAAGTCACCTTCAAAACTGCTCAGTAGCCCTAATTATATACCTAAGAACCGCAAGAAAAAACTAGTACTAGTAAGTAATAAAATAGGGGACAGGTCAACTGTTTATCTACCACAAGAAAGCAAAAATTTGTGTCATTCAGCATCTGCGATACGGACACTACTTTACCTAAGAAGTGGACACTAGTAGCAGCAAAATCTGTTAGCTTAGTTTGAGATTCTTCGAACATGTTTATGCGCAATATGAGTGAGTCTCTGCGGCATTATACGACTATGCATGAGATATGGATACATCACTACACGCCAGAAACCAAAAGTCAGAGGCCAAAATTGATTTTTCCAGGTTCCACCAAAGAAAGCGAAGACGGTGCAAAATTATGGCGTCGATTTTTTTTGGGATTCGCAAGGCATAACTTTAATTGATTATTTGCAGATGGGTAGGACACGGGGTAGAACTATGCCGATCTAATTTAACGCTAAACTAAAGAGAAAAAGCCACCTAGCTAAGAAAACATCTCAATTTCTGATGATGATGATACCTCGTCCCACTCATCAGCAACTGCGACAGTAAAACTAATCCAGTTACCGCCATATTCACCAGATTTGGCCCCTTCTTACTTTTCTGTTTCCAAACTTGAAAAAATGGCTCCCGTCAAATGAAGAGGTTATTAACGAAAGAGAGACCTACTTTGAAAATTTCGAAAAATTCTATTATTTAGATGGCTTAAAAAAATTGAAAGATGGCTGGACTAAGTGTATAGAGCTGCAAGCTACTAAATCCAAAACATTTGCGTTCTTTTCCTCAACACAACTACTTATCATACCACCCTCGTATACAAATCAACTAAGATCTTGGAAAGCACACAAAGAAACCAAAAAATGAGCTTTAGAGACTTTAAGAAACATTATTGTCACTCTTGCAATATGTGGACAGACCTGTTACTACTGCTATTAAAAACTGACTACCCTATCCTATGGCGTCCCGTACCATAACCTATATAAATATTTTTTCTCTGGTGTTAAAACATCAATTTATGGCTTTTCCAATAATAAAATAATATTGTAGAAAAATTGCGAGCGAATGTTATAGATTACATAAGAAATATTCAACACAATTATAGTTAGATAAACTTCTCCGGTAGATTAGGCCATGTCATTATTATTTCAGAGTTTTTGCTTTTTAACCTATTTATTTTAACTTCAGTAACTTGAGTACATTTTGTCAGCGCTACCCGCACCGCCCAGCGTCTAAGAGAGAACTAAGTCTTAGGGTTCTCAAAGGTTTGTCAGAATTGCTTATCTTGTTCCAAGTACTTTTGAAAAAGTCTGGCAGGTGGTGAATAAGGTCCAGCACTTGAAGGTTGCCTCCGCGTGAACCTTATAAGAAAATATGGAAGGGTCGTCAGAGTCCTTTTTTGAAAACCCTTAATACTAATACAATCATGCCGTACATGTATAACCAGAAGTCCTTCTCCGTTCAGAATCAACCGCAAATAATTAATTTGGTAATGTTAATTTATTTATCTCGATAAATAAAACTTGGTTGGCTAGTATGGATTAATTTTGAATTATTCTGATATTCTGCCGAATTTCTTGCTCATAGTATCAGTCTTTCTTGATAAGGTCAACACTATACTAGAGATACCATTTATGTTTTACAAAAACAATTAAAGAAAATTTGGTACAAATCGTTTTGTTTTTCGAAGTATTCGCCATTAAGATTTACACATTTTTGCATACGTTCAAACCAATTTTCGAAAAATTTTTTCCACTCTGAAGGTAGTGTCTCCAAAACATTTTGAAGGCTTTAACAACTTCTTGAGGCTATGGAAATTGTTTGACGTGCTTTGTTAGAGCTCGCATTGTTATGATGAAGGATGATGTAACGTTATCGATTGTTTTTCCTCAATTCGTCGTTGACTTCTGGCAAACAAATTGTTCTACACCATACAGCATTAACTGTTTTCCAATCCTTCAAAGCAATGCTTGCGACATATTCAGTGCAACGAAAAAAAAAAAAAGTTTGGTTGTTATCCACTCTGGTTATACTCAACGTTGTTTGGGACCACAACTAATTCCAAGTATTTCAAGATAACGACCACTTTCGTGCAAGGTAGTTACCTTTATTTTTGTTTTGAAGACTTGCGACATCAAGACCTATTTGCCAGCAGTAACTTTTATAACTGGTTTTGCTCACATTGTTAGCACCAAGGGAATGAATACATCTTACGATCTTTAGAGAGAATCACGTAACAGTTATTTTAAATATAAATCTTTGCTTATTTCAGAAAACTAATAAATTTGTCGCATATTTGTTTATTATTTATATTCAACAAAAATGTCACATTTACCGGCAATGGAACTGACTCTGCAAGCTGTAAACTAAGTACCTTCTGATCAACCGTATTTCAATCTCTAATTTAATAGATTTTTGTTGTATTTCATAATATTTTCATGTCCTTTAATTTTTGGCTTGATATATCGAATATATCAAAATTTCATTAACTTTTTTCCCCTTTTAAACCACTTGAAGTGCATTTATATATTCTTTTAACATGTTTTTTGTGTATTTTTGTTTTTTTTTGTATTAGTTTCCTTTGTTACGTTTTGTTAACTTGTTTTATCATCATGTTAAAGCTTCTGCTTTCCGTTTTTATATTTTTCTTAGTTGAATTTGATTTTTAAGGTATACATAATTTACACTTTTATGGTTTATAAAATCTTGCCTATCATGTCACAAAAGAAAACAGAAAAAGTAACACCGTTTAGGTAAGATTTTATCAAACATATTTTGATTAATCACATAAAAGTATAAATTATATATTAAAAATCTTAGAAATCCAATTTAAATAAGAATATAAAGACAGAAAAAAGATGACAAGATTAAGTTTGAAAATGTTGATAAAACAAGTCAACGAAACAGTAGAGGAAATAAATATAAAAAAAAAACAAACATTTTATCTTGTATCTACAAATAAAACAAATCTCCTGGTTAATCAAATTCTAATTGTTTATATGCTACATATAAACTTATTCATACATTTGTTTGATTTTTATTCTATATTTGAACATATAGAAAAAGGAATTCTTAGTTATATCGTTTTTTAAATAAAATCTTGGTGGCGCCTCTTTATTTACCACTTATTTTACACTATTGAAAGTTTATTATCCATCTTTTCCCCTACCCTAATCTCCGCCGGACTACTGAAATGCCCAAAAGAGTTTCCTTAAGGTTGGTGGCAAGTGTATAAGTAATCTATTATGCAACTGTTTTGGTTTCACTCATTGGAACATTGCGACCGTCCAATAAAAACCTTCACAAAATTTTTTAAACGCTCACTGTAAACAAACCATTCGGCCGATTTCCGTGCTGACACTGCTTCAACGATAACAAATCTCAAAGATAGTAATGCTCAATAGCCCTTTTGAAATGGGTACTTTGTTGTGTTTTGGAAGGAATTATGTTTTTATTGTTACTTTTCTTAACGTCTTTGAAAATTAACATAGTGCTTCATTAATTTGAGACTGCCTGTACATCGCAGATATTGCACCGCTACTCTATCATTTCCGCTCCAACCTCTCGGCACCTATTCAATTCTCCTTGCAGTTAAGATGACATACGACCAGAGATACCAATTCCGCAAATTACAATAAGCCGCTTCGCCGTCGTAGAGACCGTCTTCTGGCGTGTCATCGGACAATACGCCACTGGACGAGTCCGACACCGCCTGGTGAAGCTGCGAATCCGAAATCACGTACCGCCGACTATATAGTCCGTGGATACGTATAGTAGGCCCGCGCGTCTTCACAAAAGATGACAAATTTCGTCATTAGGAAAGTGTCGTGCTTGAAATGTTGCCAAAGCACACGTGATATTCGGGCAAATACCATCAGCGCTTTGTCACGCGGCAAGGACGTAATATAACACACGAATAACAGAGGATGGGAGTAGGTATATAACAGGAAACGCGTTAACTCGCGGGATGACGGAAAGGGGCCGATATATACTAGGATTATAATTCATCTCGTTTTTATCAAGGGTCCTCTCCTCGCGCCGGTATAAATCTGCAATTGTTACGTCGCTCGTACGGTGGACAAACACCTAACGACGGCAATTACCAAAACGTAACGCCGGTAAATTCGAACAGATTGTCCTCGGTTATTGCGGGACGGCCTTCGTACGAACGCCGAAGAACTATTTGTTCGGGGTCGGTTTCAATAGAAAGATTAAACGGGGGTCATCCCGAAGGATAATTGCCGAACGATTATTCTTCAGGTGGTATACGCGACGCGGAAGAGTAAGTAGAAGAGATTTCGGTAGTTTGCGGTTCGTGGAAAAGGGACAATGGCCTTTTCCCGCCGTATCCTCAGCGTGTATTTGTGCGTCTGTTAGATGCGTCCTCTTAAATAGCTCCGCTGGCTAGGGTTGTTTGGTAATTGTTAGCAAATTTAATCGGGATAACTACCGCCCTCTATTTGTCTCCGTAGAGATATCGAGTTGAATGGATGCTAATTGCGCGATGTTTACGTTTTGTGGACCGAAGTGGTCGACGATTTATCAAGAATTAAATGTTTGATGTGTGCGAACAGAGAAAACT
>LR736892.1:1827640-1928848 GCA_902654985.2 Oryctes borbonicus | reverse complement strand
GAAGTATTAGAATTTGTTAAATCGACAGAAGCGAAAGGTTTTGAGATATGGCTATTGAGGACGTCCAACATCTGTTAGTGGAAAAAGAAGTTGGATAAGCGGATATGGTGGAATTGACGGGCAGAGTTGTAAATCAAACCAATCTTGAAACAACAGCTCTGATGAAAATTGTGAAGCTACTAAATTTACTCTAGAAAGGTTAAATATTCTACCGAAAAATCTTAAATCACTTTTCTTAACTAAAGGTGGTTGTCCTGAAAAAAACTGCAAAATTCCCTATTTTCATATGATTAGATTTACTACGAATTTATAAGGACCAGCAAACAGACTAAAATAACAGATTTAAACAGGGTATAAGATGCAAAAAACCCTAACGAAGAAATGGGTACAGATAATCATATCGTCAGATTCGGAAAAATGAAAAAGAAATTTAACGAATTAAATGAGGACAAAAATTCTACGTTACTTACTTATGTTTATATTTTTATTTAAAATTGTTGAATTAAAAAAATACGTTTTCTTTTAAAATGTTTTAAGAGCCACCTCCATCCATTTTTTATTTGCTCGTAATCTCTTTTACCTGAGTTTCGTACAACATGATCTTTTGTAGTAATCCTGTTGTAGGAGTTAGTTGTACTGTACCTTCACTAAAAAATTAATTCAATAAATCGTATTCGTTGACTTCGTTTTTTTTTTTAATAACAAAATGTTATATTAACCAAAAAATTTATTGCAACAATGAACTAGATTTATCAATATAATAAATACCCGTTTATTAACTTATTTTGCGAGAAGGGAAACAGATCAGAACATCGATATAATAAACAGCCATTTATTATAGTGACAAACTCATTAGTTGGGTCAATTTAAATGCTATATTAACATACATACGTACGTTCAACGCTGTACCTAACTTATTTGCTGCTTCTAAGCAGTACAAACCTGTTATAAATACACAAACTTTACGACATGTTTTGAAAATATGAATATAATTTTTTTGCATGACCTATTTGCTTTAAAATTAATTAATCTTTACAATTTACAATCATTCTTTTCACTAATTTCCAAAATGTCGTCGTTCCAAGTTTTAAGCAAACCATGCAATGGGAATATTTATTTATATGTTTTCAAATTGACACTAACCGATATTCACTCTAAAAAAGACTTCGTTGCATGTAAAATCAATAGCAACTATGTTACCAACCATTTTACATGTAATTTTATTAATAGTAAAGTAAAATTCATAACATCTCGCAAATTTATTGTTGCAAGTAAATTTAATAATTTTAATATTTAGTACGCATGCAATTTTCGTGGGTACTTTTTAATTATCATTTACTAAACATGTTAATGGTGGATATAATAATTGTAATATTACTCGTTCTTAACGAATATTAAAAAAATTATTGGGATACTACATACTATTTCCATCATAAAAATTATCTAAAAAACTGGGAAGTTTACTTAAATATTTTTATTACATTTGGAAAGTCCCTTAACAGACAACTAAACTAAAATTTAAATCGCTTATGGTTGTGTTGTTACCAATAGTAACATCGCAATAAAATTACTACAATCTTTAGAATTCGTGCGAATACGTGTATTTATCAACTATTTTCATTTTACAAGTAAATTTAGTTTTAAAAAGTTGTGAATACAAAAATTCAAATTTCTTTTTATATTCACTATTCTACAATATTGTCGTTTTTGTCACATTTGTCAGTCACTGCATCAAAGATGTATTTTTACATTTAAGTGAACGAAATATCTCAATGGATCCTTTAAAGACAAATTTAACTTATTCATCGGTAGTTTAGACATATTTTTTCACATAAAAAAAAAAATTGTAGTCAGGTTCCTTAAAAGTATCGAGTATCTATTTTCATGAATGATTGAAGAATTGACGTTTTTTCATCGGCTGCGAGTAAGATGGGGCAATTGTGGACGATTTTTTATAAGTCAAACTTTTGCTTTAAATAACATCTTTATTAATAATCATACGAAAAATTTAATCAATTATTTGTTTCGATTTTTCACGTTTCTAACTGCTTGGACAATATCATCGTAATTACGTTTTCGAACGAAATTTCTTGGCATATTAATTGGTCTGTAAATAAAAAGTACTATTTATGGGGGCAATAATGTAAGTAATTGTAGACAACATATAACATCATTTTTTTTTATTAAATAAAATTACCCTGTGAAGTATGTGCAACATTGCTGAACCCAATAGATTTCATGATATTGCCTGATTTTAATTTGCTTTTGTACAATTTGTGGACGCTGTAAAATTTTTATTTGACGAAAATGTAGCGATTTATCTCCATCTCCTCCAAATATACGCGAAACCAGTTGTGATCAGTTAGTTGTGCAATAGCCTTCTGGCATAATACAGTACCAACTCCACATTGCGAAAAAACCACTACATGGTAGTACTTGACAGCTGTGTACAATTACCAGGCCTTACCCTATATAGTTTCTAATGCAAAAAAAAAAAATATATCAAATAAAACCCCAATTTGTGAAATAGCTAAAAATTATTTTTTTTTTGAGTGTCTTGAATTAGTTGCCCAAAATAATCTTTTGCTTAAATGAAAAACCAAAACAAAATTTTATCATCCGGATATACTTTCGTCATGATACAGTATTCTTGAACTTTACCCATGACATATATATTCGTCGTATGTTTTATGTTTTTCAGTAGCGACGCGTGTAATTTATGTTGGGGAGACTAAAGTTTGCAATGTAAGATAATACTTGCATCTATTTATAGTAAACTTCAATTCGTATTTGTTTCATCTTATGAACAACAATTCTTTAAAGGTATACTTCGGTAATCGGTCATTTGTCACAAAATTCCTCACGTGCACTATTTTCTTGGCTTCCGGGACGTAATTGGGTCGTTGTCGCAGCTTGCGCAGAAGAGGAATAGCAAAAGCTACGATTACAACTTCTTTGATCTTTCTTCACTAAGTTGTGGGTGGTGAATGTTTCTAAACGCATTATTTTCTACAATTTAAACAGTCTCTCAATTTGTATCAAGTTGGATTTTCGAGTAGCTAATTCAGAGACTCTAGTGATCAATTTTTTCAGCAGGACCTTTATAAATTTTCCTTTACGATCTTAATGTAGCAACTCCTTGGCAATTCCTTAGCAATACATACTTATATTTCATGATTGAATATTTCCAGAATTGAAGGAATATTTTGCAGAAGTCGAATCCTTTAAACAAAACGTTCTTTGATGACGATAGCTATTTCACTTTAATTTTCTTCAAAAACTAGAACGGTATAACTGTACAATTTTATTTAACAGGACAATGCAGGAACATAAGATTAGTAATCAAGGATGTCATTTAGTATTTCGTTGTTCGGAGGGTCGCTTACCTCTTTTATTGTATCTAATACCTTTTCTCGTAGACATATTAACAACTATCCACGAACAAAGAAGATAAACTTTCGCTGAAAACTCCCAGTTCAAACATTCAACGAATTGTTTTACGATGCATCTGTGGTAAGATACAAACCTAACAATAAAATGTCGTCCGGTAGACAATGGACAACGTGCGACTCACAAAATATCCGATGGATTGCACTAAAGGGATTCTGGTTGATTTGGGACATCGTATGTTGTCGGTGATGTTGGTGATTCACAAAGGTGGCATACACAGAAATTAATGTTACTACGAGGATCGGTTTATTTAATGTCTTAATTACTCAAGGAATAAGAGTAAAAGAATAAAATTTTCTATTTGATTCTCGATAATTTTATAGTTTAGTTTTTTTTTTTTATATGTAGAAATGCTTATAAACGGACGATGTTTTCGAAACTGATATTTCGGTTTTACCCCCTTGATTTATATCCTTAAAAATATAAAAATCTAATAATATATTAACTATAAAAAAAAGTTACAATTTACAGGCATGGTACTAAATGTAACAAAGACACACTTCATCCAGTCATCTTGAATTAAAAAAGAAAAGAAGATTTACTATCTGCATTGAAAAATCTTCTTTTAGGCTCTGATTTTTCACTGCACATTAAACGCTTTCTGATTAATATTCTTATTTATAGGGCCTTAGCAAACGAATGTATAACTCTGTTTTAGTCGAATGTAATAGAAATAACTAAGCACAGATGTAGTGACGACGGTATTAAGACGATTAACTTCAGTAATTCAATGGTAGCTTTTTTTCTGCGCGACAAAGGAACACTCGCCATAGTATTATGTTAGTTGTTGAACGTGATATTAATTTTAAAGCTTTGCCATACCTCGTGCTCTCACCATACAAAATTTTAATTAATTTGGAACATATGTTTCGGGAATTCGGTCGTATTCGGTTGACAGTGAAAATGCGCAAAACACAAGCAGAATCCCAACCAGATAACGTGTTAAGTGCACGTGTACTATGTTAACTAAATTTTCGTGTTATAATTGATTTTTTTTTAATACATACAATGATTTCGACACTAGGACTGTGTTATAATGTAAAATCCTGATGCAAGCACCTAGACATTAAAAAAAAAACATTTTAATTTCTATCAAATTTCATTCAAACCTGAGATTATTATGTCTTAATGCTGTCACATTTATCATGTTCATTCCAGATTTTCTAGTTTTCAACGGAAGTCTTATGCGATGAATCTCCGCCTGATACAGAACTACATACTGCAGAAGTGACATTAACAGAGTATAAGAAAAGGATGTTTTCGTAGATCTCCTTTTATCATCCAACCATCTCTAATAAAGTAACGACTTCCACGTTTCCCTTCTTCTCCATCGCAAATCTCATTCCTATGTACATACCCCTACACCCGCTTCTGGTCTACGTATTATAACGTTCCCTATACTATTAACGGGCCGGAGCCGCAGTTATCACCGTGATAAGTAGATTCTGAAGATATCGCCTTCACCGTCGTCGCGGAGGAGAATAGGAAAAGGAACCGGCATCGTCCCGACCTCTCGCGCGCGCCGTTTCCCGCTTAAAGACGTTTCCGGTCTTTTATGCGAAACACACATAGATTTCGCCTTGACGGCCCGAAACTTTCGTAATGCATCCTGCGATTCCTTCCTATTCCTTCTTCCGCGGTAACGACCTGGTTAGCTGACGCTACACCGCTGATGTTCATCAAAACATTCGCCGCCGCGCTCCTCCGCAGCATCCTAGCGTAGACCATCGTATTATAATCTTCTCTCGCTAATTTATGCCTTTCGCTCCGGGACCGCTGCGTTTCGGGACGTGGTACGTCGTGGGAGCGAGGGGTGTGTATGAGTACTGCATGTACTACGGCAGCGAGGTAACCAAGGAAGAGCTGTGAAGTCGTCGGGTTAGCGGCGGCGGTTATTTTATTGCTGGTCGAGCCATTGTTCCAAGGATCTATTTATTGTGGTTGGTAAGATCGTGTTCGCGATCCTTGCGAACCTCCTTTGAGGAAAGATGTGGTGGCGTTGTTGTAGGGATGAGTAGTCCAAATGCTAAGAGTTATCGAAATAATTATCATGATATTTTAGTAATTTATTAGAAATAGCGCACCTTTTATGGAAACTGTCCACATTTTTGTCATACTATGTCAGGCATATCGACAGCGAATGCTAATAATTGGGCGGATGCCAGCAAGAATAGATACAAAAAAGGTTCAACAGTAAGTTTTTTATCAAACAATTGGCCGCAATGTCATCTATCATTGCTTATCATCTTTCCTTATACTGCAAGGTTTTATTGCAGCTTACATTAATTATACTTTATCCCAAGTTCCTAAATTACTATCAGCGACGGGAAAAAATAACCAATAAAATTATAAGTAACAGGCTGAAAGTACAAACATAGAGAATAATAATTAAGAAATCGCAGAATAATAATAATAGTATCATGGCGTTTGTAGATATACCGCAGAGAGTGATCCAGATGCTGTTTATTTTACCCCCAAATCCACAAAATTAGGACGAACAGCTAACTGCTTATAATTACTTAATCTAACTTAATCTATCATCATTATCACCATCTATCATTATTGTATCTCAATAAGAGAAAAAGATAGAAAAGAGGAGCAGTTATTAGCTACTACAAAACAAACCAATTATCTTATAAAGTGTGCACCTGGTTGAAGATTTTTAATGTAAGTAGGTACAGTTGGTGAAACTATACGTAAAAGTATTTAAAAATATATACTTATATAATGTACATACATACGTCACATCGAGTGGGTCGAAAATAGATTTTTTTCTACTTAATGCGCTGGAATTTTAAACATAACAAATTTTCTGCGATTATTCGTATGAAGCCGCTGCAAATCTCCTAACTTTATGGATTCCAAAAACGAACCATAAACAACTATTTTGTAAAATCGATTTTTCCCTCATTTTAATAATAATAACCATTTATTGTCCTAAATAACAAGGTATAGTACATCACGAAATAAATTAATATATATTAATGCAGTCATAGTTCGCCAAGAAAAACAGCTTCCAATGTAGCTTTAGGCACCTGTATTGATAGACCTCTAATGTAGGTTGATCAGGCAAAGTATTACAAATTTTAATAATGCTATATAAGAAGGATCTGATACATAGCGGTGTGATATACGAATAGAGAGATCAAGTATCGAAACCGAAGTTTAAGGTTGTACACTTCCGTTCTAAATGAAATCTTGCAGTAAAGCATTTTTGCGTAATGACTTGATGCGCAAGCACAGCATAACGAAGTAGTCTGCGGTATTTTATATTTAGCCAACTCGCATATTTTAAAGTGTAGAAAATAGGTCTTATAATGCCATAGATAAGTCGAAGACAAACATTCTGAACATGAATCCAATTCTTTCGAATTCTTGATGAGCAGACGCTCTATTGAATGGGCGCGGACAGGGTAATTCTCCACGACAGACATAAAACGACCCCAGAAGCGGACCCAAAGCTTCAAAAACAGACGGAAAAGAGATATAAAAATACACTAAGAAAGCGTAGCTTCTGCACTAGCCGCGGTACTCTTAGCAGTGCTCTCCATTTGCTTTAAACGTTAGTTGGCGTGTGAAAATCGTGAAAGTCAACATAGGCAAAACTCAGCCCGTCGTAATTATAAACGCAGTGACAAGAAAGTGAAAATTTGTATCAAAAGAGCAGAAAATTGAAGGCAAAGCCAGCACAGATTGATAAAGAATGCTTGGATTGATTCATTCGTCCTAGAACCTAGCATATTCCTGTCAGAACCACCTATAAAAGCCAAGGCCAAAGAGATAGATATGGAATTAAACTATGAAAAGTTTAGCGCATCTGATGGGTGGCAGCGAAAGGCATAACGTTGTAGCTTCAAGTACATCTCGAGTGAGTGAGCGGACGTTAATCAAGAGATGTTGAACAGTTTTTGGAAAAGTTGCCCGGATTTACCTGATAGAGCTCTACCATTGAAACGCGAAAAATGCGTTGGCGATAAATTGTCAAAAGAGAGGTTAACCATATTGTTTTGTGCCAATATACCTGGGCAAAAAAGAAAGCTTTTAGTAATCAGCAAACTGCTCGGCCACGGGCGTTGAAAAATATGCCGCTGGCTAATTTGCCAAGAGCTACAATGACCGACTGGCTTCTGATCCTCGACAGACGGAATTTTTCAGAAGCGGAACATTCTTTTGAATAATACTGGACAATGCAAGACAGCTGAACTTAAGAAATATTAAAATCACTTTCCTATCCCCAAACATGACACTGTTTGTCAGCCTGTGAACCAGGGGAAAATTAAAAAATTTTAAATTTTCTTAATGTAATTTGATTCTAAAGCATATTCTTTTAAAAATGGATGATGTCTCCTCTGCCTCAAACCATTCAAAATAACGTAACGTTTTAGGAACTCTTTATTTTATTAAAAAAGCCTGGAGAAGGCAATCATAGACATAGGATTTGACGCAGAAGACAATTTGCCGTTGACAACCTTGGCCGAGTTGTGCAGAAACTTTGATAACATCACCCAAGTTGAGAACCAAGACTACTTCATTAATTAGTGACGACTAAGAAGAAGACGTAAACTCCTACGTTGAAAAACATAGAATCAGATTTTCAAAATTGTTTTTTACATAAAAGAAAAATATTGAAACAGGCAAAAGCATCCTGGCTTTTTTTTTAAATAAAACTTGTATTTTATGTAGACCCAGTTTTGAATTTTTTTATCAAACGTCTAAGAATTATTTTGTCTATTTTATTTTACATTCTTCCTGAGCGGATAGTCCCCACAAGCGGACAAAAAAAACTCTAGATTCTGCATTAAGAAATTAACATTAGTAATTAGGATTTATTTCACAAAAATAAATCCCGATTTAAGAATCGTATGGTTCAGTACCAGCCTTGACTCTTTCTTTAAATCAATCCTATGTTCAATCCTCAGTCGCAGTCCCAAACTGTCACCATGATTACTTAGGTACGTGTTTATTTCATAGCGATTGTTTGGTACTTTTCAAGTAAATCTTAATGCATTGTACGATATAACAATTTTGCCTCCCTTTAAACCCTGAAACGAACAATACTACTTGATCCCAACAAATTCTCGTAATGGTGGGGGACATCGTCTTTCACTCCTCCCAATTTCTTCACCTACCTGGCCGCTATAATTAGAGCGTATAAGCGCCAGTGGTACACCGCCGCGGAGAGAGGACGAACATCGGAAAAATTCATCCCAGGTGAGCGAGGGCGAAGTTACGCTCGTTTACTTCCGGGCGCTGGATATGACACGCCGTCGCGTCCCCCCTTTTTCGGACCGCCGACACCATCGGGGGGACGACAAAACGCCACCACCTGCCTTTACCCGCTAAGCTTGCTCGCCTGCCTGCCTGCCAGCACGTGCACAAGAACGCTGTCACGGTGACTCTGTCTTGCTCTTCTGGAGCTTTCACGTGACCGATCGCGGTAGGCGTTAACTTCAACTGCTTCGGGAGACGCCTACCAATTCAGGCCTAGGCGCTTAGATCCCCAAAGGATCTCAGGAGTCGAGGACGACGACACTATCATGTGGGCCATCATTAACTTTACGATTCGCTAAGTTGAAGTTTGTTGGAATTCAAAAATTTTTATGGATAAATGCGGTGAAAGCTTTTCAACAGCTCCGTGTCACGTTCAAAGAGAAATGTTGTTAATTTCTATTTTACTTAATAGTTCAACTAACTGACATGCTATGGAAGAAGTTTTGCAAATTCAAAACATTTGCATTCTTTCAGTTAGTAAAGCAGATTTTCCTTGAGCTTACTGCAAATATTTAAGTATAAGACACAACATGTATGAGAAGAGAGCCGTACTTTCTGTTTTTCTCTCTATTTACGTTAAAAATATATTCACGAGAGTTCAAGAAAATTTTCAGTCTTTACAAGTCTTCAGAAGAAGCTAACAGTATGATCACTAAAACATTAAAAGTAAACTCAACGACACAATAAAACAAACAAAACAAAAAAAAAAAAAAAAAAAAACATTTAAAAAATCGATGCGTAAGCGCGGATATTTTTGTATTTGCTTCCTTACTTCTTACTTTATTTGTTTTCATTTAATCTAGAAGGAGAAACTAGTTTTCCTTAGAAAATTAATTTTAAGTCATCAAATTACTCTACATGGAAATAAACATCTCGTCGTCTAAGTCCTCGCAAGCGTTATTACTTGCTTGATAACGACATCCTCTGCAACTGAGTCGAGTTAATTCCACGATTTTCCGAGCAACTGGAACAAGTATTAAAGCACATGAAAGGTGTCGCTGTCGGCACCCAATGTGGAAGGTCGTGATCATTGCGACAATTTTAAAATTAATCGTAAATCCTTGAAAAGGCAATAGTCACAAAAATATTAGCTGATACCTTGCTCTGGGCTTTGCTGTAATTGAATCGTTTTATTTACACGGCCTTATCCTGGAGGAAATTTGAAGATTCTGATCTTTATTTTATACGAACGTGATATCCAAAAGTTAATTAAACAGAGTAAAACTTTTACGCAGACATATTTCATTTTTGAATTTTGACTGAATATGATGCATCATCACATAGCTTGAATATAAAGATATAGCTTTTTTGTTGAAACGCTTTGGTTTGTTACGTGTGGGAACTCTTCCCTTCTCCATAGAGCCTTCAAGCTAGCAAGAGATCTAGCCATTGACATTTTCTTTTTTTTTTCTTCTTCTCTTCTCAAGGAGAGCATGTACAATTATTATATCTTGCTTTTGATAAATTTTTTCCTGTTATGGATTGTTTTTTTTTGTGTCTTAATCGAAAGATATTTTTCTCTATCTTTAGAAAGCGCACAGATACAGTATGTTCTTTTTTCCTTGTGCGTTAATTGGACGAATATAACATTTTGTTAATCAAAACATTTGTTTCTATCGCGCAGTACTGTTACGGAAAAGGGCATTTCAATGAGATAAGTAGTTAAATATTTATTTGGTTCTTGTAGAAATGGGTTTTCAAATCATTAGCTTAATGAAATTTCCAATACTTTTGCAACTCCGTTAGTGTTCAGTCTGAGATACAGCATGAGAGCTTGCAGGTGGGTCCTTCCTGTATATGATACTACGGCGCTGATCCTTCTTTGTCTATCGGATATCGAACCTTATATCTTGTATCTCTCTGTAAGAAATGCAGCGCACTCTTACGTAAGACAGATACACATGTTTTTGCATTTTATTTCAATATTCAAGCTTGTTTTAATGTACTTTATCTTACTTTAACTTATGTTATTTCAATATTGTCCTTTGTTTACTTTCTTGCCTTGGCAATGTTACAGCAAGTAAAAATATTTAATTAATTGGATTACTTTAAGTTATAACTTTTTGTCTCATGTAGATCAAATGATTTGAAAAATTATAATTGTTTAATTTTTGTAAATACTGATAACACTCAAAAGGTTCTATAATGCAATGTAAGAAAGTTGTAAAATTAATATTTTTTTTTTGCAATCACATCTGTAATTTATTTTAACCTTATTATTTTAACCCACAGTCATATTTCTTGTACTGTTTACCGTTTTTCTATACTTTGTTATGTAGTTTGAGTTTCTTTAGTTTATTTCGATTGTTCCTTTTACATATTATCATTAAGCTCTTGTGCTTCCACACAAGAAGATGTAATCTATCCAAAGCCGGACACAAAACAGATATTCATTATCTCCTTTATATTAAAAAATCACGTATACGTTTACGGTTATAAAGTGGAAGTATTTCCTACTTCTTCATTTGTTGAAACAAGGACATAGACCTGAGAGAGAAGAGTTGGGCAGGGCGACGAATAAAATATAAGAAAATGCTACTCATTTTGAGATAAATATCATCCTCTGTCTATTCAAGCAAATGAAACTTCAAACAACAAAAGCGATCGCTAAGAAATTGAGAAATAGGAATGATATCGCGGTAGTAGAATGGGAAATAAGCAAAATTATATGAGAGTAGCTCTAAGAACGGGGTAGACTGCAACTATAACGAAAATTTCACAAAAAGGACGAGAACACTAAACTAAACATTCATTATAAAGAGCTATTGAAATAGATAGACAGGTGCATTTATGTTAAATAAACAAGAACAAAGCCCCTAATAAAATAAATAGAAAAGAAGGAGATGGGTTAAGAGCAAACAACGTAGGTCAAATATATTCAAAACCAAAAACTGTTACCAGGGAAGCGCCTTAAGTTTCTACAAACGCCCACCAAATGGCGCCATTGAGGTTTGACATTACTATTTTCGTAAAATTTAGCATTTCTTACTATTGAAGCTGTGACCGTACAGAAATCGGCTAAGTAGTTTAGGACGTAAAAATAACAGCATTTTTTGGGGCAAAGTAAAAATGTTACGCGAAGAGTTTTCGTTGGATATTAATAAACGCCCAACACAACAACATTGTCTCGAATTGCTGCGTTCAACTTTTGCTAATGAAACACCATCAGCAAAGACTATTCACAACTGGTTTCCAGATTTTCATTGTGGTCGTGAAGGTCGGCCACCATCAGCAAAGACTATTCACAACTGGTTTCCAGATTTTCATTTTGGTCGTGAAGGTCGGCCAAAATCGGTTGTTGTTTCAAAAAACTTCGATATTGTGCACAACATGGTTGAAGAGGATCGGCATAAGACTTGCCGTGAGATAAAGGCATCCTTTAGCACATCAAAGACTGTATCACACTCGATTTTACATAAACATTTATTAATTTAAGTATGAAAGGGATCTATTCCCCATGGATTCCGCATTATTTGGCAGAAGCATAAAAAATGCTATTGTCAATTGGTGTAACGAAAAAAATTCAGCAGAGCAACATTGTAACGAGTGACGAAACTTGGATATACTCATAAGGACCGGAAACTAAGCAATATTTGGGTATATCGGATTCAACGTTCGTTCACTAAGCACTTCCAAGAAAACGATTATTAATTTCTTTCGTTGTATTAGGCACAGTGCAAGCATTTGCAAGAACAGTTAATGTTAAATGTTATACTGAAATTTGTTTGCTAGCAATCGTCGATGAAAAACAATCGACAACCTCGCATCATCCCTCATCATGATAATGCAAGCTTTCATACAGCACGTCAAACAGTTGATTATTCGATGGAGAAAAACATCTTCATATTCACCTTACTTATCGCGTAGCGGCTTCTTCTAATTCCGAATGCCAAGCGAAAAATGAGTGGACAGCGACTTTTATCGCCTCAAGGGGCTATTGAGCGCTTCAAAAACCATGTTTTGAAGATACCGCCTTCAGACTAGAAAAATCTTTCCAAAATTGATTTAAACGCATGGAGAAGTATATCAGTCTTAATGCAATGGCGAATATTTTGAAAAACCAGAGAACGATTTGTGACTATACAGATGATACGGTAATTGTAGGAAAACCCGAAGAATTACAATTTAACCTAAACCTATTAGACGAAGAAGTTATAAAACAGAATATGAAGATTGACATCGAAAAATCAGAAACTATCGTAATTGGTGCAAAAAGCAAACACCAAAACACACAAGTAAAGGAGATGTCTCTACATCTAAATACTTGGGGGCGGTAAGTACCCAAAGGTGAAAATAATGGGGACGTATCTACATCAAGAAGACTGATTGTACTTGCATTCTAACTAAAAAAAAAAATACGGAAATGCGATCGGCGGCAAAAGCGAAAGCAGTGTGCCCTAGAATGCGTAAGAACCTTTATTGTCTTGCGATAATATTCGCATAGAGTATCGTATAGTGAGGTGTACGGCTAAAATTGTCTCAAATTTCTTCGGAGATTCACATACCTTTATTCCATGTAACAGTCTTACTTTGGCAAACGTGCAAGTTTCAACGTTAATGCACTAGTTCATAAATGTTTCTTTCTCAGATATTAGACTTAACGTATCTAATGACTTTAGCACGCCTTCTTTGATGAATAACTTATTATAGTAGCTCTTACACCCAGCTTGTCAGATGCTATTTTAAAATTACGCGTTAGATAAATAATAATGAAATGTGAAATTATGTAACTTGCACTAAAATTGCTCAAGTCACGCTTGCGTATTTATATTAAGGTGAAAAATATTTCACTCTAAGAAACAAATTAATTTTGAAACTAAGCTATTGGTTACATTGGTTACAGTTAAGAAGCAATTTGCCATTCGTTTGTACAATTTAGAAACCGATTATTGGCCATTCAGTATTATATAATTTATTAAAACGACATAACTTTTTCATTAGAAGAGATTTCTATCATTAAAATAGAAATAAGAAGTTTACGTAGCGATATTATTCTGTTATTTTTGAATTTTAGCATTTAAATATTCGACCTTCAGCTGTCTGACAGCATTTTGTTCGATTGCCGGATCGTATTGAGGATTTCTGATTCATTTGTGGAAATATCTTTTTAATTGCTATCCTCATCTATCACGTCGCTAATTATATTCGAGTAATAGGTGCGATGTCACTGGGCGTTTTTCCCAGTCTACCAGCTTGAATATGCATTGTAATGTTACAAAATAATATCAACGGGGTTAGCTCTCACCAATACTATATTTACACGTCTCTTCTTGGCGTTTCACATTGTCCACCTAGCTGGTATAAGGGTCCATCTATTGATAGAAAGCCCGATCCCTATAAAAAGATTCCTGTTTTTAGCCGAATATTTAGAGGGCGTAAAAATAATAAAGTTAATATAAGTCCAGCCAACGACAATCGTGGGAAGACTTATACTAACTACTTTTATCTGTCATTCTCCTTTCATCAATTTAATGTCAGAAATTTCTACAGCAAGTTCCAGTGCATACGTTAGTCGTATAAAAGTTATCTCTGTCAATTAAAAGTCTTTCGGTCCATTTCATCTGAGTGTAATTTAACGTTGTAGTGTTGCATGTGGTTAAGAGTGTCATCAAAGAACGCAGAATCCCTGTAGTAAAAATCGTTCGTTTCGGCAACTATTTCAATAACAACAAATGGGTAAAAATTATCATAGGTGATAATGGAATAAAACAATTATTCAACAAATCTAACAATTATTAAAAACAACGCCAATTTTATTTGTGACTTTATATTTATATTTTTATAGTGTTATTGAAATATTTCAATTTAAACAAATTCAAAAGTGTGTTCAATAGTATAATACTGAAGAAATTGTGTTCGAAGAAGGACATAAACCTTGTGTTTATGTAATGGAAAGTTACAAGATTTAAGATTAGTAATTATTTTCATTTCTACGTCTTAAAACTTTCATCTAACAATTTCCCATTGGCCGAAAGAGTATCTAGGAACATTCCCGAATTCACGACCGTCGATTTCTGTTAATTTAAGACCTTCGTAAAATTTTGAAAATTTCTTAAATTTCATCCCGTTAAAACATTACAGCATATTACCCAAACTCTATACTGCGTGCTCTTCTTCCTCAATATTCTTAAGAGGAAACTACCGCGCTATCTGTACAATAACGTAAGATCTAAGTATCCTTAACACTCATGTTATGCGAACACAAGCACAAATTAGAAAAGAATTTTCACATACAACATCAGCAAGATTCTAATACTTACGTATTGGGCGAGAGAATATACCTACCGCTTCTTATTTCTAAAACTAAAACTTTTTTTTACGATTTCTTTAGTTTGCGCTTCCAATGGTCTTCAACATTTTGGGCCATCACGAATGAATTCCGGTCTCATTTAAACTGCTTGCGCCAATGATTGGTTTGAAAATGGTGGCAGTGTCCCACCATTTTCTCCTGCATATTCTTCGGACTACTGGCTTCTTTCAATACAAATTTCATGACGCTTCTGTGTTGAAAATAGAATTCAAACGATGAAAATGGGAACACAGCCAAACACGTGCTACATGAATGATAATTCGACGCGATGTCAGAAATTCTTCAACGTCTCTTCACTCCTTTATATAATCGAGGTAGCGATTGTTTAAACTGATAAGTTCGAAAAATACTTTGATAACGAATCTCAATCGAATACTCTCGGACTTTTAAAAATAGCATAGTGCATGCGTTGCAGGGTCTGAAAGCCTGATTCTGTGCTATATTAAGACATGCGACACTACTAACAACTGCACAATATTAAATTTTACTGATAAACTGATAAAAAGGCGATTAATTGACGAAATACGAAATTGCGAATTAAATTATTCATGAAATTGTAGCAGCAAAATTTTACATTAAATTGGAAGATTTTGTATCTGGCGAAATTGAACAGAAAACAAGTTATTCATCTATTCCACCACCGTTGTTGGTAATAGGATATAAAAGGAGTTGAAGCTACTAAAAACGAGCTTATAGCCACCAAAGAATCTTGGAGATGATACTGTAAAATGTCACAGAAATTTTACATATGAAAATTGTCGCATAAATGTCCACTGTTATCGCGATTTTGTCCTTTCATTTTTTCGTGTGGTGCCCTTTTTAGTGGAACTTAAATTATTACGTTTGTAACGTTACTTTTTTATTTTAAATTTTTTCTTTGATTGTTTTCTTCATAGGCAGGAGGTAGAACGCTGATAATACATGAGTACACTCGTATTATGGCGATTTAGTCTACTTTTTAAAGCAATGGAAATCACAAGGCGGTGGATCCGAATATCCATTCTATTTTTTAACGCAACTTACTAACAAAAATAAAATAATTAGTTTTGCACTTCTCAATTTACAATTAGCCAAGTTCCAGAAACGTTACCAAGACACATTACACCTAGCTATTGATTCAATAGTACAGCAGACTGATATGGATGTGGCTGTACGTATTGTATATAGAAAACCAGAGTGATCGCTCCTATGGTGCGGTGCTTTCTTGAGATGGTAAAATCAGCTCTATAAATCTTATATCATTGAAATTAGTAAAAAAAAAGTGCTAATCAAAGTTCAGTCTTTCATTAGGATAATTCGGGCACATATCTCTCGAATTACATTAGTTCCTTAAGGATATTAGTATAGTAACTCCCTTATTGTCGCTCTGATTACCTAATATTTCATAAATGGAACACTTATGGACGTGGACATTTCTTGATTAAAATTACAGCGGTATCCGCAACGCCATATATGGAAGCATGTCAATAATTAATGAATTAGAGTCTCTGAAGACGCCATTCATTCATACTTTCGTACAATGCCAACAGAATAGAGGCAGTCATAAAAGACGAAATAAAAGATTGTTGCTAAAAAATGTCATTCATTTATTTGCATTTTTTATGTTGTAACTTCAATAAGTAGTAGTACTAAGGATACCTCCTAAATTGTTACAAAAACAAAAAGAGGAAAAAAACAGGAACATCTTTTCGTCCCACCTATGCGCCCATGCAAAATCGAATGTACTCCAGGTTTCAATATGTCTAAGAATGGATCAATCTCACTGCAAATCACATGCCGATCTTCTTCAATCATGCACACAGCATTCGTTTAAACTACAGCCGATTTTGGTCGACGTTCATGAAATTCATAATTGAGGGAAGCACGAGCAAGGCGAAATTTTGCTATACTAATAGTAAGTTCTTTCTGATGATGCTTCATTACTAAAAGTTGAGCGAAGCCTTTCGAGGTATTCTTGTTGTGTTAGTCCTTTACTATAATCGTAAAAATCATTCAATCTTCGTGTGGCATGGCTCTTGTTAAACACTCGCTGTAAACAAACTACTCGGCCGATTGAGGTGCTGCTACTACTTCAACAATAACATATCAAATTTTACGCAGTCATGTTAAATCTCAGCAGCGTCTTCTCGTGGACTCTACCCTCACATATATGTGTATATAACAATATTTCTTACACTTCCCCAATATACATTTCCTTCCCTAAATATCAGAGTATTTGAAGTTACTTTTACGGTTTTTTAATTTCTGCACACACCAAGTTTAATCTTAATTATTTATTCCGTGCAGTTCGTGGATTATAATTGAAAGCGAGAAATGCAGTAGTACAGCAACGTGCTAAAGTAACCGACCTCATAAATATGAATGTAGAAAAGAGAAGAAACAAAAGAACACCGTTTCATATCGATGAAGTTCAGTTCCGGCGAGCCGTAGAAACGTTTCAGTCGCCCCTCGGGGGGCAAAAACAAAAGCGAATCTCGTTTTAAAATTGCTAATTCCCATTGTGTATCGCCGCCGTTGCGCGGATATTATCAATTCCTAACCTCACTTTTGCCGGACAATAAATTCGACTAGACGCTTTCCGAACTGGGCGATATGATAATGTCTCTCCGGTATACCCGGGAATGGAAGCGAAGTAGGTGGCCGTGACGGTATGCAGTAGTATAGAAACAATGAAAGAGAACCCCCTTTTTTGCGGTTCCGGTACGGCATACCCCCTTTCCCATTTCTCTTTACCGCCTTCCTTCCACCCTGACCGTCGTCTCTGGAACAAATTCGGATAAGTTCTAAGCAACGATACGCCGAACGGACAAGCGAAACAATTGAAAGAAAGCAAAACAATGGAAGCGAATGACGATTTGCATATATTTCGTCCGGGAGGGGGCGCGAGCTTGAAACAATTGCTATGTCTACGTCGTTGATAATCGCGGTGTCCGCGTAGTAGTCAATTGTCGCAATTGGATGCCCGTCCTGTAGATCGGATCGTATTTTGTTTAGGTCCTGCTCTCAACCGGTAAGGGGATAATACGGTGAAGAATAGCGGTGGAAATGATAATTGGGAAATTTTATCCGGAACGAATGTTAATTCTTTTGTTTCTCGTTTTTCGTCTTTTTCATCTAAGGAGAATATATATAGAGGATGAAAGAAGTGCCGGACAGGTCTTTTGTATTTAGATGTTAATCGACTAAGTGCTGTTTAAGTAAATGAAGTAGATTTTCTCTGATTTATAAAGGGCTTTCCGTAATTATCTTCCTTTCTGAATTATAAAAAGAATTTTCGTTTGAAACGGAGCATATTCTGTTGGAAAAGCTGGAAATGGTAATTAAAATATGAGATTACAGTCGGATTGTATAACTCAATCCTTATAAAAATGCCTTAGGTCATGCAGGTGTTTCCACATATTTTTGTCTTATAGTTTTCAAATGTTAAAATTAATCTCTAATTAGAGAAAAAAATTCTCTAAAAAAAATCTCTAAAATCTCTAAGAAAAAATTTAAGTACTGTTAATACAGAGTAATTTTAATTAATTTCTTCACAACTAACCTTATGTCTCAAAGCGAAATTTAAATATTACAAGATCATACTTAAAAACCTAAAAGATCTGTGGAAGGTAGTTCACACATAAAAAGAAGTAATAACGCGACAGCAGCAGATTATAATGGTTGCAATCTTGACAAGATATAATTCTGGAATTATTGGTAGATGAGAACTTTCACGTTAACATAAAATCTTAATTTACAGAAGCTTATAATATAATAACCCTTAAACTGAGAATATAACAAGCCAAGTTAGAATCCTCAAGAATATAAATAATAATGTTCACATAGAGATGAATGATCCATTAGCATTAATGGATAAGTTTCGAATTATTGAACGTTTTTTTATAACTAATTTCTATCAATTTAATTGTAGTAACAAAGAAACAGACACTTAAAGAAGTTGAATACAACTACAATTACAACAGCGAACGAAAAGTTTTTTTTGCGCAATTCTTCAAAGATTATAAGTTGAATTTAGCTCTGGAATAAGTGCTTCAATATTGGCAACGTCTTTATTAAATTGACATTTATACAAGCAGATTCATTTTCGACCCTCACCATGGATTATTGGGGATAGAGGATTCCTTAAATTTGGCAAAGTTACTAAATTTTATGTTTGTTATAAACGCAAGAAAGTGGACCGTGGCGAGATTAAAAACGAAAACAAAAGTGCTCGTTTTCTTTTTATTTGACCTTGCGGAGAAAAACTATATCCACATTCTCAATGATTCTTTCTGGTTCTCATCAACCTTTTTATTGGATTTCGACACCGTCAGAAAGAGTTTTTTTATGTGATTTAAACCGTCTATGACATGTTGGCAAAAGTATTCAATATTGTGCTTTAATTGGCGAAAAAAAACACTTTAAGGTTAAACAAGGTAACCATGGAATTTCAAAGTATTGTATATCTCAATTGTCGTTCACCAATAATAGAAAAATCTGATACACCAACGAAGAGAAACGAGATATGTTTATATTTATATTTTTTATTCATCGAATGGAAGCACAACAATAGCGAATACAAGATACATTGCATCCAGAACGACAACAGCCACATTGTATCATGTTCCTAGATCTAGATCCTAGATCGTGATAGAAACTTCGTCGAGAATGGATCGCTTACCAAGTTACGTAATGTCTGTCAACAAGAATTTGAATGAAAGTCAACGGGATATTTTACAGACGACTGCAGGACTGCAACTGGTTACCGAGAAAATCAGAAAACGACGAATTCTTTTTAAGCAAAATCATCTGGCCAGATGAATCAAAATTTGCCAATTCTGGATCTTTAAGAAAAGCAAAAGTATAATTGGCAGTTCGAAATCCCAGACAAAGTAGGCCAAACAGACCACAACATCGTTTCGGATTAAGCGTTTGGATAAGCATTTTTGAAAATCCTTTCATATAGGACCTGTTATATTTAAAGAAAACGGTACTTAAGACTTCTTCTTACGCACGTATCTACCTTCTTAGTTGAAACCGTTGGATTGGAAATACTGAAGTTATTGGTTTGATGATTTTTTTTATGAGTAATTGGAGACTGTTTGTCAATCAAAGGAAAGTTCAGAATGCCATAAAGCGTGCGAAATTGTACATTAATGGCAATGACATTTGAACATTTACTGTAATTGTGAGTAGATTTCCTTTATATGCAAACATCTAATCTTGTGTTATTAGGAAATTTGACCTACACAATGCCATCCCTATAACTGAGTTCTCCAACCACCCTCACAACCAAATACTTTCTTCTTTTTACAGCTTTTTATATAGTGTAATGTTACAAACAAACGTTCATGAGGTTATCTGGCATCAGCGCCACCCACACATCTCTTCTTGTCACTTCAGTTGGTCCACCTATGGAAAATAAGAGTCCCTCTAAAGGTAAAAACCTTGATTTCTACAAAATAATTCCTTTGCTGGCCTATTATCCTTAGAGCGTAGGTGGTGGAGGGATATTATAAGTCCAGCCAACGGCAGTAGTGGGAAAAACAGACATTAACATCTTTCGTATTTAATTCTCTCTTTTCTAAAACGTCTAAATTAAAGTAAAATATTTCTACAAAAAGACTCAGTGTAAAAATTTCATTTGTCAATTCTAAATTGCCGAAACAGACGCCTGAATTTCATGACCCTATATTCCATCTAAACAATTTCCGAAAAAAACATAAAAATTTCGAAATTTTCTCTATTTTTCCCCACGTAAAGACATTACGATAGATTAATCAATTTACCACTTTCTACGTATGGTTTTAATATGGAATGGGGTATCATCAAGCAGATAGCTCCGCTGAATCACCACGATCCCAAAATTATTGATAAACTTCGTGATAGAATACAGAGAAGGAAGTTGAATAGATTGACTTACTTGGATTATAAGGCCTTGGCGGTTGAGTCTGGAACATTAAATTTCCCTACCCTTCATAGGAAGATGTCGTAGATGATATTAAGAAGAGCAAACTCACGTGCGATACCTGCCCATGCAATTATGTTGGTAGGATGTATCGTAATTAAATATATAAATAAATCGTAATAATTAAAGAACATTTGCGATGCTTACAGCCTGATTCGTCAGGCTTCTCCCACTTTGCTAATCACTTGTTATTTTACATGCAGCAAATAGGAATGACTTCCTAAACAATCTAGAATCTGTAGGAATTTTACGCCATCAATTATCTAATAGAGAAAGAACTTTCCCTAAATGCCCAGTTGAAATATGAATCAACTTTAATATTTGAAGTTCTGTTGGACCCTTAATTGTGTCGTGTACAGCTTCCTCTTCATATACAACTTAGTATTTTAATTAGTTGCCTAAAAATGGCTTATTTCAAAAAGTTTCAAAAATTATTTCTTTTGTTATGTATGTAAGGGGAAAAAATTAAATAACTTTGTTCCTCCACATTCGTCGAATCATTGAACATGTTGTGTCTGCCCCTTATATATTTGTCTGTTTTTCATTCATATCTTTTTAATTTTTCATGTAATTTCGCTAATATTTTGTATTGAACGGGTTTCAGCTGGCCTGATGATGAGCGTTTTTGCTCGAAACAGGTAGCTTTCCAATAAAGAGTTTCTAAGATTAGGACCAATTGTTTTCCTTCTCTACTTAATTAGTCCAATATTTATCCTTATACATTTCATTTCCTACTCTGAATTATACTTATATTGCATATGCTACAGAAGACACTAAATCTGTTCCAGAGGCTTTTAATAACTTAAGACAATGTATGCCACAGTTATAGAATTGACTTCAAATGATAGCGATGTTGGCACCTTGTAATTAATGATTTTGTGATGCTTCACCCTTTTTTCAGAATGTGTGACATTTTGGTCCACTTTAACAAAACATCGGCTACAACTTCTTGAGGAAGATCTTGGTGTCAAACGAATATAAATCCTTAAATTAATAATAAGAAACATGGGTTTCTAGATTTTTTTAATTAATTGAAAGCCCACACAAGAAAATTGCTCTCCAAAACAGATATTTCAGCCTATTATACATAATATAATTTGGTGCCGTCTTAATAGAATAACTACGCAATTTTACCTATCTACAGTTTCGCATTCACTTCTTTTATAAAATTTTATATCACGTGGGTTTCCTTCCTAATGTATGATGAAAAATGAAGGCGTAATCGAAAGAATGCCTTATATGAATACAAGTAGCTACCAGTGACTCCGAAACATGGGAAGGAGAAGCCCGCATTCCCGAAATGGATACAAAAAAAAGGAAAACTCATATAATCACTGCGAAAAAAATGAGTCGCATTTCTTCGGCGCTGCCAAGGCTCGAAGCTGATGCGAAAAAATGATCGCCATCAATAAAGGTTTTCCCCTGCCCTGGCTCGCACTTCGCCTATACCGTTCCCGGAAGGAAGGAGAATTCGCAGGGCCACGTCGTTTTCATTAACTTCTTGCGCGCGATGTCACATCAACGCCCGAAACGCGCCACGGTAATAACAGCAAAGGTAATAATAATAACGGTAATAAGAGGCGTAGGGCGAGCGCGATTTTGATAAATAGGGTTAGGTACATCGCGTTACCGTCGCCGCCACGGTTACAGCCGATGGTCCCTCTACCGCTTCTTGATGTATACACGTAGAGGTATAATCTTCTGTTCTGCGACACCCTCCCTTTTTCCTTCTCCCGTTTCAAATCTCCGTCATAAATGCGTAAGTCACTGTCGCGGTTTCTAATCTTGAGAAATTGAATTATTAAATATGAATAATACGCCAAGAATTGTGGGCGAAGCAATAAAAGTAAGCGGGTATCGACAAAATCGAATGGTAATTCGAAAGTCATGGTTGAAGGTCTATAAAATACTGATGAAATGTGAAAATTACTAAAGGATACAAGGGAAAAGTCGCCGAATAGTCACTTTAGTTATCTCTAAAAAGAAGTAAGATATCCTTTCACATTTTTCCTTCTTAAAGCTACTGCTTAAAAAACCATTGTGCACGTGTGATGTTTGTGTATATCAACGTGCTACCGTGTTTTACCTGAATAATGACGAAACTTTAACTTATAATGAATTAACGTCGTTTTCCTTCCAAGCAAAACTGACTTCTTACAAATCCATTCTAACAGTCAGTCAGCGGTTAAACGCAAATTAGTTTGTTTGTTTCGATTTAAATTGAATTCCATGCACGCCACGAACACCTACGTCCCTCATTAGACGCAAATCGAGCGATTGTTTGCGCGTAACCCGATTCATTTGTTTCGACGTTAAGTAATTCTGATTTGTTCGGTTGTTTTAAGCAAAAGCAGATCGACTGTTGTCGCAAACTCTGTTTCGGAAACAAGACGCGTGTGTGCGTATGTTATAAGTTTGCCTGGAGAGAACAATTAGGAAGAAAATTGAATAAAGTTGGCTTTATTTACTAATTCGGTACAGTCAACTCCTTTTCTCTAATGAAATTATGAAAATCACGAAATTCAATATTGTACGGGCGGCTTATATTTGTTAATAGGTATTGTATGACTTTTGTTTGATGTCAAAATCACAAGAATCACATAATAATAACTATTATTATTATTATTATTTATTCCAGAAGGAAAAACAATCACAAGAGAAATAAAGTAGCATGTACTAATAAAAATTGTGGGTAGATAAAACTCTTGAGCGTAGTGGTCTATTTTCTTTAATTACTTTAATATATTGAGTCTAGCATTTCGATGGCCAAAAGCCATCTTCTTCAAGAGAAAAAAATTGTAATTTTGTTTTCGTAGATTCTCCATACTTGTCAATAGTTTAATTACTTTAATTAGAATTAAATGCTCTTGTAACCTAGAGGGTCTTATAACTTCATTTGGAAAATCTTTTTAGCAAATTAGACAATTTCTGGACCACACTTACACAAGCGCGGACGAAGTTTATATTCTTTCCCTGCTTGTTACTGTCAATCTATTCTAAACTAAACTAAAACCGCCGCTCCTTTTAACTGCCTCAACGATCCCCATGGAAGGCTCCAGCCCCTAGCAGATGTATACTCTAAATGGTCCAACACATTTCGAATAGTTCCATAATTATCATTTAAAAATCCCAATAAGGCATCACTTGCGTCTGTTGATTTATGCTTCTATCAAACAAATCTTACTTCTGTACTTCATTTCTATTCAAAATTTGAAATGAATCCATTCAAATGTCTGCGCCAATCGATCCCCTTTAATTTAAGGCTCTAAAATCCCGACTACAGACAAGACGTATAGTAGAAAGGAGCACATTACCCCCTGGTAGTTACCGAAAACCTGCAGATATGCTTAGATACATAGGTATGTAAGACAGCTGAGCCGAACCCGGTGAAACAAACTGGATGTTACATACACATAAAAGGAATTTACTTTGTTAGGTGAATCTTCTCTTCGCGAAGGAAGGAACGAGTGGAAGGTATTAGTTCGCGCTCTGACAGTAAATTCCCCGTTTGATTAAATTTTCTAGTATTTTGTGCAAATCCGAGTGTCGAATGGAACGATAGAGTGAGCGAGATAACGGTTAGTAGATAGAAACGACGGGACGGATTGTATATCAAATTCTTCCGTTCTCCGTGTACTAGCGTCAGGATGAGACGCCCAGCGCTACGGCGAAATTTTTAGTTTAATTAGTAAGCTGATGCCGCAGGTATTATTCAGAAATCTGGAAACGCCGTCGGATAAGATCGCGACGAATCGACGAGATTAGAATTTTATGTGCTAGTCGATTTTTTAAAACGTTTCGTCTAATTGTGAAATTAACAGGATACACTCTGTCTTAAGAAGCTGTCATTCTTTTTCAAACTTACGGTTCTATTTTAGAAATTGTACTTAGCAAACATGTATTATACGAAAACAAGTAGGAGTAAGTACTACCGCCGTAGCGCTCGGCGTCTCATCCTGACGCTAGTACACGGAGAACGGAAGATTTGTGGTGTACATAGATGATATTTGAAGAAACGAATATTAAATGAAAAAAAAAAATCTAACGATGTTATTGCAAATGTAAATTTGCTGAAAAAAGGTCGCAAAACAAAGGGGGGCAAAGTTGAGTAGACCTACGACAATACTTATCCCTGAATGGTTAAAAAACTTCATTTGTATTGTATGTTCAAGATTTTGTTAATAAGCTTACTCCATTAGAATGCAATAGGAATAAAATGGGGAATAGCCTTGTTCAATTCCTTCTTCATTTTCCACATTTTGGAGTATCATACCTTGATTTATAACAATATATTTTTCGGTGTGGTTAAGTTTTGTAAAACTTGAGTAGTAAGCCTTAAATCCAGTAACTGTAAACTCAAAAAAAGAACTGCTGAAACTATTAGACGTGAAGGAGCATATAAATCATTCACCTAAAAAGTCAATTAGAAAGCTTCCGCAGGAAACTGATTTGTTATATGGTATTTGTCAGCATATTCTTAGGAAAGATCCCGAAAAATATCCATATTGTGCAAGAACTATCACATAGTGAGAGTGAAATACTGCAATTGGTTTAAAACTCATATAAATGAGGATAATCCTTGACAAATTCGCATAACGTAGCCAACTTAGAACTCTGGCAGCTATATCCTCTTCGTTTTAAGAAGAAAATTAAATTGATCCTTTGCGGCGGCAGAACTAGGTCCTGGATGATCCGCACATTCTACTTCTGCGATAATATTTTTTTTTGAGTGTCAGATATGCTTTCTCAATTCTTTTTTTTATTCTCATGTAATTTCAGTTTATTTTAGTGAGTGCATCATGCTGAAGACTGACATTCTCTTCCATTTGATCCCTTATATATTTTTTTTCTTTCATTTTGTTGTTATTGCATTACTTCTTTTGTTTTTCTTTTTGTTTGGATCAATAAACTTACTTCATACTTACTTGTTTACTTAAAATCCTTATTCTCAAACAAAGCTTGGTTCCATCCTACTGATTTAATTAACAAACAAACGATGCGTATATGGTCCTCCAGTAAATTCCGAAAAGATTGGTGTATGAATATCAGCTTCGCAAAGAAGAATTATTCGTTCATTATTTTTTTCATGAAAAGATAAAACGCATAGCGTAATAAAATGTTGTAATAACTTTTTGTAACCTTTTTAAAACCAGTTACATGACAAGGAAGTAAGGGATAAATGCCTCCAACAAAAGAAAGTCATAACTCAGAAGTTCAAATTTAAACTTATATGTATATGAGTTATTAAGATACTTAACTCTGGATCATAAACCATTCAAGACAAGCAACAAATAACCTCCAATGTCTATTAAAATGTTAAATTGCTTTCTACATTCGAGAAATTGAAATAAAGTTTGACCTTCGTTATAAACTTTTAACTCCAATAAAGAAAATATTGAGTACGAATGATGATCACTGCTGCAATTAACATTGAAATCAGAATACGAAACTTTTAAATTTGGCGCGCGCTGTAAAAACCCCACCTTAACCGTCAGATTTAATTGTAACCAACAAAAAATAATTTAAAAAAAGACATACGTGTCATAAAGTCGTCAAAAGTCCAAAGAAAGCAAAGATTGAAAAAAAATATGGCATGACATAAAATTATAAGTTTTTGTTACATGATAGATCCTCGTATTCTCCTTGGTAGTGATATGAAGTGAACAACGACTATGGAAATAATTAGTAACGATGATTTTATACTCAAGAAAATATATAGTCTGATGTTATTTTTTTAAATCCCAGAGGAATTTTTTCCAGTCTGTTCTGGTGTAGTTTTAACTTAATATAGACCCACAGAAAATAATCAGGAACCGTGCCGGCCAAGACTGATCTCCGCGCTGAGATATCAGACGACCAGGAAACATTCCACTAAAGGCTTCCCCATTCATAAATTAGAAGCCTTGCGCCATCTTGTTGATACCAAATAATGTCTGATGGTAGCTGAGGTTGAGGCGTACGTTAAAAATGTTTCCACGTATCTTTCACTAGCAATAAAAACTGCATTTCTTCTTTCATCTTCAAAAAAATATGGCGCAGGATTCCAGCTGAGCAAATACCGCACCAAACAGTTACCTTTTGAGAATGTTGTGGTTTCTCTTTCACCATGGAGTTGGAAATGGAACTCATCGCTCATAACCATGTTGTTAATTTAAGTCCTAGCTTTCTTCGGAAATCCAATGGCTGAACTTGTAAATTATTGTCATTGGGAAGGAGCCTTTTAACTTTTTGACACTTGCAAAGACAGTGCAAGTCTTTTTTTTAATATTGCTCGTACAGACTCATGAGAAATTCTTGCTTGTTAAGTGTTGCAAGGATTCACTGAAATATTCTTCGATTTCATTTCTAACATGTAATAAGTTCTTTTTCCTTCTTGCTCGCTTTGCTTTCTCCTGTAGAGTAGAATACCCTACTGATGCTCTCTGGCGATACTTTGTGACTCATCTTCTAATTGTTTTGCCAGACGAGGCTATACCTACATCAAATTCATGTCGAAGTCGTCGTTGCGTGTTAATTATCACACCTCCTTTAATAAACTGTCATCATAAACATATTGAGCGAGAGATTATGCTGCTTTATGACAATTGAATGCCAGAATCCACAAAGTTCACCAAATCTAAAAAGTAATCAACGAATGCGATTTTACAAAGATGGACATTGGACTTGACACCAAACGACTAACTTAGTGTTCCTAAATAATAATAAATAAAATACTAAGAGAACGGTGCCTTTCGTCGGATGAATGGAAGGCACTGGGGGCAATGAAGGCAATGGAAGAATTTTTTGGAGCCTAAGCCATTTTTAGGTTTGTTAGAAAGGCGTAGGAATAATCGTGTGACCGCTAATGAAACATATGTTGAAAAATATTTTTTTTGTTCCTAAGTCTTCATGACTGGATAATAGAACAATCTAGCCTCATATACAGTATTTAAAAAAAAAAACAACTTTAGGTAGCTTAATGAAAATTTAATCCATGGTCATACTAAGACTTACAACATTTTTGGAAAAATCTCCATTCACAAAGACAAAATTTTCCGAGCTCGTAGATGTTGTCATCGCGATTCATAAGGAAACGACAGAAAAGTACTTACGAAAAATCTCCAAAAAACAAACACTAATACATGCGTCTGATTTACGTGTTGTATTAATTGCTATATAATAGGGAACTCGAGACATTACAATGGTCTTCGAACATTTATAATTTACGTATCTAATGTAGTTAGTGTCTTCAACATCGACCAAGTTTGATAAGCATTAGATTAAAACAAAGTCAAAAATATCGACTATCAACGCGATATTTAACCACATGCATCCTTTTTTTGTAAAATTTAACCAACTACTTTGCTCCTCCTGCTCTCCCTTAAGCACCGAATACCTTTTAATCCTCACGTTCCTACTCGAAATTGAATTACGAAAAAAATTATCCGCCGCTCAATTTCACCCTTTCAGCCTATCACCCATTTCCCCGGCGTCGTCTCCTTTTTTAAATAACGACATCAATTTTGCCTTTTACGCGAAGGGGTCACCATCAGCGAACTGTGTAGCTGCCTAGTAGATATTTAACATCGGAGCCCCATCCCCGCATCGCTAACCCTTCCGAAAAAGGCGAAAAAACGGTCAAAATTAAGAGGAACGTCCGGGGAAAAAGGTTAATATAAGGGCATTAAAAGTTGTCTCTCCCCCGAAAAAACCCTTAATTTCAATTAGCATCGATTAAAACGAAGAGAGCGGTTGTTTCCCGGTTCTGCACGACTCGACGTCATCTTGTAATAGATCCTTGTTCCCCCTTGGTTTTCCGCTAAGATCGAGAGGATTGGATGTATTATCATCTCCGTCAAGATGGAGGAAATAAGTCAACAACAAGCAGGATATTTTGTCATTCGGCACGGTTTCCCTTTGGCGCCCCTTCCCTGGTCCTCTTAAACATCTTTCGAAAATATAATTAACGAACTCTTTTTTTGCCTTTTGTCATTCTTCTTTTCTTTTGTTTTTTTTTTTACAGATCTAAAAAGACATGTACGACACGGGATCAAAAGCATAATGACTTACACAAATTCCTAATTAAATTAACCGTCTTTTTTCTCTTCTATATTTTTTTTCATTCTGCGAAAGGGGTGACCGGTTCGACGAAGCGATCTTGTCCTCCCTTCTACATTATCCTTTCTTTTTTCGGGCGAGATCCCGATAGGGTCGGTTGCAAAAGACGCCCTCTTGATCTTGTTATCCTTTTCTTTTATTGCGGTCTTTGCTTGTCTGAGCTGATGGGGTTTCTTGTTTTGGATCTTGTTCTTTTTTAATCCTTCTGATAATTGTCGGGTACTTCTTTCCTTTATTTAAATATGGGCATTGTGAACTTCACGTTTTTCTTCGTTTGCGTATCTGTGGAATATAAAGATTCCGCAAAAGGATAAATAAATAGTGTGAAGATATTTGTGCACTACTTCCAACTTGTAGTAGTTTCAATATGTGCTCGGTGACGTAGCCTTCTTTAAAGAAATTTATAGATTCTGGTAGCATGTGACAACAGTAAATCACGTCTCAAGAGTTAGCTGCCATCCACATCACTACACAGAGAAAAAAATTTTACAATTGTAACAAATACGAACGAATTTGGAGCAGTTACTACATTAGATAGCACTAATTGCAACAATTATTTGCATAATTAAACTACCACAAATTATTCAGTGTTCTTATAACTATTATGGCTAAAAGAAGAAGTGAAAAGTAATAACTGTTCCATGTTTTTGCATCTGCACCCTTCGTCATTAACAGCAAAACATTGGTCTACGATAACAATATTACACACCTAAACTGGTAAATTAATCACAAAGTCACCCATTTTCAATTATTATAAAATAGGAAAATACATCAACGAACATACAACCTCTACAACATGGCGTAATGTGATCCAATACTATAAAAACCCTAAGTGTTGAAGATATTGTTTTGTCCAGTATGGGATCGTACACATGGGACAATGACGCAATACTATTCGCGAGTTTTTTCTTATTATTTCAAACATTTTTATAATTCGTAAAATAGAAATAAAAGAATTTAAATCGTTATAATACCGAACAGCAAAATCCTTCAATTTTGTCAGATAAATTGTTAATGTTTAATGTTTATTAAATATCAAAACAATGGTGAATTTTCGAAAATTTTAAAACTTCTTACTACAATAAAATTACTCTAACATTTTAATGAAATTAATTTTTTAGCAATGGTGCAGCTTTCTGCATTACGTAAATTTTCGATACAAAAGCGTCCCTACAACATTGTTGCAATTATCTTCTTAGGATGTTTTTCTGTGTATACAACAATATGCCCGTTATTAAAGGTTTTGAAACAATGTTTGAGTAGAGGATTTTAATAACTACATATTTTCTTTACTGCAACACTGCATTTATTTTTTGAACGCAGAATTGCAAAAATGTATAATTTGCTGTTCTTAACTGGAGAAGAACAAAAATATCGACTGGTACTTTAGATTGAAAATAAATATTGTTGATCACATCATGTGATTGTAGTTGCGCGTATATCTTTGCATTCTGTCCTATCCTTATGCGTTCCTGAAATTTTAGTAGTCAAAATTATCTTCTGATAACGTAATCTGATGTGGATCATGTACGAAAAACCGTCTCAATATTATTCAGTAAGCTGTTTCGCCAAACATCAATTGCATATGTTGTAATTGGCATCACTATTGATGAGATTAACCTACGTCTAATCAGCGCATAAGAATTAAGCCTATCTTTTCAGGACAAGTGTTTTGTGTAGAAGTCCTTGGAAAAAATGGTGGTTCGCGTCAGACAGGACATTGCGCAGACTTGGATGATCTACCATGACAATGCCCCCTGGGGTACGGTCGCCTCCGTTACCCAGTGTTTGACGAATAAAGGAATTCCTCTATTTCTCCAGGCTCCTACCTTCTACCAGGTCTGCTGCTCAAATATTACCTGGTAGCTCCGCTAATATCGGCATTACGAGATAATATTGTCACATACAGGGCTGGGATAAAATATGGAACCAAGCAAATATTTTCAAAATGGAAACGATGATATTGGTAAAATTTTGCAGTTAAGTGTAATGTCGCATAATGCACCTACTAATTTCTACTTTTTTGTTATGGTTTTTTTTTTTATATAAATGTAATCCCCTGTGTTTTTCCAGATTGCAATAGACCTTGTTTTTGCAGATTATAATAAATCTCATTTTTCCAGGTTTGTCCATTATTTGCAAAAAATGGAAACTTCACACTTACTGCTTAGTTTTTACACATTAAAATAAAAATAAAAAGATAAGCACAAGCAACTAAAATTTTTACTTATATAATAAGCATAAACGTGCACAATCATAATCATAATTTTAAAGAACTCCCAAGTTTATTCAATTCGCGTCTATCTAATTACTAATTGTTCTGCTGAAAATGTGGTACATTTAAATTAAAGAGGGCGTATTAATTTTAATGATGATCAGTTTTGGCAATTATGTTAAGGCTCATAAAGAAGTGCATCATCTTTTTAATGGTTTGCATCCCAAAAGAAATCCCATAACACCTTCAGCTGTCATTGGAACACTAAAACGTTTTAGATTAATTGAGATGGTTGAAAATTCGGCAAAAACTGGAAGACCGCGGCTAACGAAGATGCTAGAGAAAACATTGACATTGAATTTGAAAAATCACTTAAACCTTCTATCACAATATTGGCACTAGACCATGATATAAGTCCTCGTTCTGTAGGAAGAATATTAATACATATAAAATACACATTTTGCAACTAATTTGGTAATTTCTGACGAGGGAAGTTTCTGTTTAAAAGGAACAGTTAATCACCACAATCCACAGATATTAGCCATTGGATTCATGAAGCCCACACTCACAAAATTTGAATTTTTTGGGCGGGAATTGTAAAAAGCCGACGTATAGGCCAACTTTTTTATAGATGGAAACTGAAATAGGGAAAAGTATTTCCATCTATTGAATAACAAAATTATTTCTGCTCTTCAACGAAGTAGGCAAATTTTTGCTTTCAACAGGATGGAGCGTTTCCTCACTATGATAAAGGCGTTAGGAATTTTCAGAATTTAAGTCGATGGATTAGAAATAAAGGATTCGCTGAATGGCCTATACGCTCTCTAAACCTTAGTCCATTTGATTTTTTCTAGAGTTTAATAGAGTTGAAACAAAGAATAGTCGTTGAATGTGGATTAATCCGCCTTAACAGACATATTGCATATTGTCAGGAAGTAAACGGCGAGCGGTTTAAACATTTGAAATGATTTTGTTTATGTTAGATGATTCTCATTTGTCACTTAATTTACAATAAAAAAAATTAACTGCTCAATAAATGTGAAGTACTAGTATAAATGAATCCCAAAAGATCTATTATAATCTCTAAACATGTACATGGGTCCAACTTAAATGAAAAAGTTAAGGGTATTTCCTGTTAAGCCGAAAATTCAGTAATAACAAAAATTCCAAATCAGATGCATTTGTGCGTCATTACACTTACCTGCAAAGTTTCATCAATTTCATCGTTTCCGTTTTAAAAATATTTACTTGCTTCCATACTTCATCCCTACCGTATACGTATGTAGTGCCTTACTTGTAGACTATTTTCCAGCTAAATTTCAAGATGGGAAATTGGTATATTCAAAATCGTAAGACTCGTCAAAAACTTGACTTTGATAGAGCCGTTTTTATTTCCTTTTAGTCAGTTGTTCATACAGTGTTTCTACATTTTCTGTTTATTTCCATCTCCCTGCTTATGGTAACTCTGCTGTTCGTACAATTTAAGACTGTGTCTATAAGCAAATATTTTCCGTCCTTTTGTTCGTGAAAACAAAAATTTAATGGCAAATAAAAAGGAAAGAACGCACATTACTTGATATGTGTTGTATCCCACTTCTGGATTCTTAAAACCAAGAACCAGTGTAAACTGGGTAAAAAACAACATAATTGCAACTAGCAAAAGGAAGGGTGTTGAACCCTTGAAAAGACTACATACGTACATATTGCTATTAGGAAAACCTAATAAAATTTCCAATTTGATTAATTCATTATCGTCGGCTCGATCGGGTATTAGCGACACCTAAATCGACAAGCGCTAATACAACAGGTGCGACTTGTTCGTACACGCTTTGACCTGTTCGTTTATTAATAGGTTCGCTTTGTGTAACGTCGAACCACACCCTGCCGTCAAGCGGACCGCCGCACCGACATCATCATGCGACCAAATCCCGTCGAGATCCTAATTCGAAGGCTAAACATAATTAAAGTAAATGGTTTTCCAGTAATCGATGCAAACCTAACAGTGAAGAAGGATGGAACTAGCTAATAATTACACTTACTTTTCCCATAGACAGGATGTTCGAATTTAAAATAGAAGAGGCTTGATGCTTCCCGTCAGATCTCGACCTTTTTTCTTAATTACTGTTTTATTTTATGAAAATCTTTCTATACAAGATTATCTCTTCTTTTAATGGCATAAATGCAACAAAGGAAAAAAGACTTATTACCCAATTAACCCGATTAAAGAGAGATAGGTGGCGATGGTAGTAGAAAGAGAAATATCCTGCCGATAACGCCGAAAGGGTTAGCCTTTTATCTCTTACTTAGATGTGATTCGTATGTAAATTAACAGTCGAAGAGACGTTATTTCTGATTATTTCCGACGGGACAACGTTATATCAGCGATAGCAATTGTTTAGCATGAAACGGGTATCTTAATTTTTTCTCGTTGCCAAAACGTTAAATGGGGGAGCATTTATCTTTAGGGTGATTAAAAATATAGCACGTTAAGGTTGATTTAATGAAAGATTTAGTCATTTTTGGGGATTCGATTTTCGTAATGGTACTGAAAGCTGCAGAATGTTATACAGTGCGGTAACCGGTTACGGAATAAAATTAAATTTGACGTTACTTTAGAGTTTTATGTGAAACGCTCGAACTGGTTAGTTTTTGATCTAAAGGATACGCCTTCAAAACGACCTACAACACTCGTGATCTATTAGAACTTTGAAATTATTGAAATATTTCATTCTCGTTTGGAGGCGAGATGTTTGGTTCTTTGTCGCTGGTTTCTACGCAATGATGCTGAAGACCACAATTTTGCTGCAAATACTTTTCTTACTGACGAAGCCGGGTTTACATGAATGCAATGCGACGTGTGAGCCGACCGAAATCTACATACTATTGTGGAATTCCGACATCGGATACGTTGTCCACTGAACATTTGAAGAGCTATGTTAGGCGACAGATTACTAGGTCTCGTTAATTTGCCAAATCGCTGCCTATTTAAACTTTCTCCAGAACACAATGATACGACAATCCTTTGAAGCAAATGCAGTTTCAGCACGACGGTCCTCCTAGGCTGTTCTCGATTGCCGTTGCACAGCAAGGTGTCTTTGCTTTTTGTTATTTGTGCACACATCTTTACTTATTTTATTTTTAATGTAGATAAGGTTATTAGTACGAGTACAGCTCCAACCCATTTAATTGGCCATTTATATCAGATATTTTTGTGGCTAATTGAAAATTCTCAGGACATTCACTAAAAATGTAATCGACACTTACTTAGATATGTTATTTATTTGGCGACTATTTTACAACTGCTCACAACTACCTATTCTTTCCTTGGAAAGAAAGTTTGGCGCATGTTCATGTTAATTTTTTAAAAATATTTTTTCGTACATTTTGTGCAAATGGCTCTACCGGTCCTGCTTCATCATCTTCCGTTTATATCTGATAATAAACGCGCCAGCCACAAACTAGTCGTTGGTTCCAGTAAAAACCTTGGTATTTTGTTTGTTTTATCGTTCTAAAAAAAATGTAAGGTGAGCGCCTTTGGAAAACGGTGTCCAGGAAGCTATGGCAAGCTTCCTGAACACTCCGAGAGTTTTGTCAGTTGGTCAAAGATGTAGGAGTAATTTCTTTCAATTAATGCTTTCATTATACTCATTCATTGTGCTATGACCTCCATTTTAATTGGTTTAACAAACTAGTTAACACACCGGCGACTCAGAAATTACATTGTTTGCCTGTTTGTACATAATAAAAAAGTTGTGTAAACGCAAAGTATCTCCGAAACCGTCTATTTGCAGTTCATGTTCATTAAGACTTCTCTGCGTATTTTGGGCCATGCAATGCTGCCTCTTCTAGCTTTATGATACCTTTCTTAAACACCTTGTATATGATCATTTCTTGCTACTTAATGTGATGTAATGTACACGTTGTAATAGTTCGTCCCAATTAACCTTTTTTTTTACCTTGATGAAGAAAATCTAGAGTTGGATAAAATCATTAAAATTATTTGTATTGCTTCACAGTTTTTTTTGAGTCTTCTTTATTCTTTCTTTCTCCCGTCCAGTAAATTAAATCGCTTCCTAAATTAATATTTATTACTCATTTTATTATTTGCCTATTCCCCCTACCCAACTCCCAATTTATCTCTCCGTATTAAAAGACAAACAATCGCTACGAATCTATTAGCTTATTGGTGAAATTATGATCAAGATGTAATCAACAAATGACTATCGCACGCGTATTTTAGTATACTTCGGCATTAAACGCCATCTATATACGTACATCGTCGCGACTGCGATTGCAACGGGGAGACGCGTCGTCGTATAGGGAAAAAAATAACAGCTCCGTGAGTCTGATAAATTCATTAAACCCCAGGGGTGCCAATCCTACTCTCCCGAATTCCCGAATCGCACTTGATATATTAAATTTATGGCTGAAACACGGTGTTAACAACGAATAATTTAATTAACGATGGCGGCCGGGGGGACCGATGACATCGGAAAGGAGGCGGTAGGAGGAGGGGGTACGCGACGAAGGCGTCTGCCCACCCTTCAACGACGACGATGTCGACATCGTGACCGGAAATCGAATGTTGAAATTCGAGATCATCCATAGTGTTGGCAAGCGTGTATCAGACTAACAGGAATCCGCAGGAAGTTTGCTTGTTCTTTTGATGAAAATGACAGGGGTGATTTTAGTGGTGGGATTTTCTGGTATTTCCTGTAAAAAATTGCGAAGATATAAACAAATACAAGAGTCCAACTCCAAAAAAAAACCATACAATCTGTCTGTAAATTAGTGTTCCAATATCAAATTGCAATTGGAAACATTGATAAGCAGAGAAATATCAGATAAGTGGCAGTGAGAACTAAGAGACCTGTTCTGTTCTTCAAAATAAAATGTGCTACGTTACGATCTAGCAAAATTAACGTATTGCTAGAATGGAATAAACTATAAAATTACCTCGAATAAACTTATCAAACTTTATCTATAGATCTATAAGTTCTCGTTAGTTCTCTCGTACAGCTTTCTTTTGTGTTCGTCCTCACTTGTAAAATATTAAAGAAAATTGAAGAACATACTGAAAATACAGGCATCCCATCATGGGTTCCAAGTCCCTTCGAAATTTGTTTTTTTTGTGACCTTAAATATTAACCCAATAACCTTTCAAAAATTTATAGCTTCGGAAATGCCGTACTTCGCATGTCCGATTTATTAAAAACAAAAAGCTTGTCTTACCGAAACAAAACATACTAACATTGCTGCTTCTGAACTACTGAAAAAAGGATAAGAAGCTGTTCATATATACCGGTGACGCAATTAGTGCTGCGTCCGCGGAGTTTACCGTGAAAACTACCAAAGATGAAGAAATGAGATCTTCTATACGTATACAATATATCGCGGCGTATTTTGTAAAATTATTTGCAAATATACAGGATATTCCAAATTTCCGCAACCGTCTTCAATTGTTTTATTTTAAACGGATTCTTATATTTTTTATTAACTAATTTGATAGCCACTTAAATTATATTTACAATAACAAATGGTTTTGTGTACTTTCAATAATTACTTTTGGCTGCCGTTGCAGACTCACGTTTTAAGACAAAGCCTACAAATGGACGGCGTGTCGCGAGTTACTCTTTTGCTATCAACTTCGGGGTTAATACTTTCCATATTTCTAGGTGATACAGTGTAAACATATATACAGGGTATTAAATATGTACAACATTCATCAAAATTTAAACGGTTTTCTTCTATTTTTCAAATAAAACCTGTGTGTTTGATATTATCAGCAATTTCATTGTACAATTACCTTCGAAATAGTAATAATGTAATGTAATGTAATGTAATTTTTTATTGTCTTTCACAAAAAGTGTTGACAACATCAAATTTCATTAAAAGTAAGATAAAATCAACTAAAACGGACAACACTATCATAATCACTATAATCATATTTAGATCAACAAAGCAATTAGGAATGCCCAGCGGAATCGTCAGTAAAATATTCCTGGTAGGTGTAGTAACATTTAGAAATTAAATACTTTTTTACTGTGCTCTTAAAAGCATTTAGGTCAGCAATATTTTTCAAAGTCACTGGTGGTGCAGAATACATCTTTGCAAATGAATATAAAGGCAATTTTTCAAATAGAGATGTTTTATGCATTTGGCATTCACATAAACAAGGAACGGTCAATAAATTCATTTCGATGAACAAGGACCTACATGATTCTCTGTAGGACATACCAAAAATCAACGAAAGAATTGTTTTTTGACAAACCAGTACGCGTTGGTAATCGACACGAGCCCATATTAAAATGTTGTATCCAAAAATCGAGTATGCCAGCGCATGGTATACCGTCAGCAGTAATACCAATACATCTTTTTAATATTAATATTTCCTGATACAACTTATGTTATTATTGCATAAACTTTTTATCGCCTTTCTTAGTTTGGGCTTTATGTTTCTTGTTTCTAGACCTTTCCATATGTCATTTTGTAAAACTATCGAACGCTTTTTCAAGATCTAGAAATGCTAAGTTTCTTGCTCTAGTATGCTCTAATATGTGATCTTGCACGCTGCCCCCCTTTCTGGATGGACTTTGTGCTTCCTCAAATTAATCTCAATCTTTTTCCCAAAATCCTTTCATGTACTTTCAAAACAATGCTCAGAAGTGTGATTCTTCAGTAGTTCTCACAGGCTCTTTGTTTGGACTCAGATACACCTATAAGCATGGAACGTAGCAATTAAGCAAAATTTAGGCTTAGGATTTGTTACTTTAGTCTAATTTATTGCACATTTATTTATTCCATTTATTACATCAAACCTTTCTAATGTTTGGAATTTCCAACGATACTCAGATTTAATAGTTTATATTACTGTATACATTTTAATCTGGCTGTAGATGATTCAAAGTAAGAATTTTTAATGTTCTGTGAAATTCCTGGCAAATTCTGCCTGCTAGGAACAATACCTCTAACCGTAATATCGGCTACAGCCTAAATGTTTTACATCGTATCAATGATGTTAGATTTATAACTATCGACAAACTTCCCTGTCTTTACAGTACAATTTAGAAATTTAAAGATTAAGGTTTTACCCATAGTATAATTGTACTTTTAAGATAAATTGCATTTTGCTGCACTTTATTAGTCAGCACGGAATTATGGGCGGAACAACACTCATTTAAATAGTGTTCAAAGAGAATTCAAGAAGTACTGAAAGCAGTCTACACAAGAAATGTAGCAGATAGACTCTCATTACGATTCTTTAGTTGTTAGTTTGCTAATAAACGTATGAAGCGTTAACTACAAAAGTGTTTTATTCCGCCAGTGTCCATTTTCTTCAATTACGCATTATAACTAGTATAGTTATATAGTTCTTCGAACCTCGGTGCCACCGATAAATCCATCGGAACCGTCAAGACATCCAGTCGCAACACTCTTGTATTGCCCTTTTTTTTAATTTTGGCTTGACAATACTGATTTTTCAACCCTCTGGGACCTTACCACTGCTCCATGCTTTATTCATGATTGCTGTTAGCATTTCAATCCCTCTTGGTCCTAGATCTTTTAACATCTTCGGAGTAAGTTTATAGTGTCCGATTTTCTCCTTTTGAAGTTTCTGATGGTGTGTATAACTTCTTGTTGTGTAATATCATCTCTTTCTTCATTTTGTGTACCTCAGTCATGGTTTCCATTGTTTGCATTTCCTTGCTCATCTGCGTTTAATAGATCTTCAAAGTATTCCCTCTACCTATCTTTTGTTTTATTTCCATTTATTAACAGTGTACCATTTTTTTGGTCCGACCTGTTGTAGATTATACTTCTTTTCTTTCCGTGATGTTTTCAATACTCTACTACAATAGAACAGTTTTTGGTTGCTCTTATTATCTTCTTTTGTTTTTTCCAAATTCCTCCCAGACTTGCTGCTTCGCTGCTATCACTATTTCTTTTACTTTCGTTCGCTGCATTTTATGATCCGTGTAGCTCTCGTTTGACTTGTTTTGTAGATATGTTGTCCATTTATCCTTCTTAACTTTGACTTCATTTTTCATTTTTTCATTCCAGTACCTTGTTTGGTTTGCTCTTTGCCCCTTTCTGATGTTTTAATATTTCCTTTAAAGTTGTCCTATAAATTCATGTTTTCCCAGTTTTCTTGGTTTTCCCCAATGTTGTTTTCAGATTTCACTGTGAATCTCTGCGCTACATCTTCTTCATTTAGTTTCTACGTTCTGATGGAACTGGAACTCTGGAACTTCTTTCGATTTATTATGATTTTGCGCTGATTTCTCATTCTTTCGTCTGCGTACCCTGGTTTCTGCTACTTGCAGGTAGTGATCGCTATATATCTCTGGACCCCTTTTATCCATTACTTTCCTTCTAAATTGTATATTAATGATTGCATAGTCTGCTATAGATCTGTCGGTTCTACTTCTCATTTCTCGTGTATATTTATGTATATCTTTGTGTTTATGGAATATATTTGTAATCTTCGATGCAAACATTAATCAACTGTTCTCCATTATTGTTCTGCAATAAAAATTATTAAGCTTCTAATGTGTTACATCATACTGTTTTTTTTTTTATTATTATTATATATAGAAGCTGACATATGTATGTTTACCTCACTTGTTGTTAATCTGTATGAGCTTTTTAAAACACTCTTTCCCTTGTTCTTTTTGTTTGAATCTACATCAATAGATTAAATTCAGTTTAAAAATTGTGTATCACACCTTTACAGAGCAATACAGCAGTAATAATTTGTGGTGATTTTTCCAAATGTCATTTACCAAATTAGATTTATCGTAGAATCGAGAAGCAAATGTCATAAATCCGATTTTGCACGCACAAAGTAAATGTCATTGGAAAGGTTAAATTCATCAAGAATTTTTGCCATATGGTTTCGAGCAGTTTAACACTCGATGAAAGCTGGAAATATCCTCCACTCTATCCAAATCTAGCACATTTAATCGATAACATAAAGATGTACATAGTTGCCCTTAAAGAATAAGTTAAAAACAATGATCTAATAGATTCCCCTTCTATAATACATTAAACCATAGCAGGATATCATCGAAATCGTTTCCTACAAATAATTATTTTTCGATTAAGTGCGGTAGATGTTTGGATTTGAAATACGGACCGAAAGGACCGCTTTTTTTCTCTCCTACAAATTGCGCCCCTTATTCCCTAGACGAACGATTAATAACCAACCTCGCGGTAAATGGCACATGAACGGCTGGCACTTTCGCAAAAAACCATCTGATTTATTATACATCGAAACGATCTGCATTTTGCCACCATACCCGCTGCTCCGCCAAATCGAACCGGAGAAATGAAGAAACGGAGGCATAATGTTGCCAATATCCACCACAGCTTGCCTTTTTCCGATGCCATTATAGAATGAAAATGGGGGAAGTGAAAAAAATTGATGACTGGGTAACCCAGCAAAAGGAAAGGAAAGTTAGTTGGACCTTGACTGAAATTATTTTAAGAAAATGTATATTCACTGACTTTAAAAGTAAATAATTGGTTAAACCAAATCAGGCGTTGATATCTTCAATTTTCTCCTAGTATTTTATATTTATCTTTACTTGTATCTTTTTTCCAATGTTGTATTATGAATTTAATACGCAGAATCAGCTTTACCAGTGTAGATCAGATGGGGGAACTATCAGTGGACACAATAAATTAGTACTTACTCTAGCTCGTTTCCATTGAAATGGAGATGAATACTATTGGCAAATGCTGCTAACTACACATTAAGTGCAAGTTTTATGAGATCTTTCGATTAATATTAAATATGGACAACCTACACTCTTAAACTTCATTTCGGGACTGAACCACTTCCAAGAATGATTGTCTGTACTTATTTGAGGTAACGAACGCCGTATACCTGTAAATGTGGGATAAATCAAGATAGGAAGCTAAATATAGAAAAACCGAATGGGTAACAGGATTCTACTCCCAGCTATCCATATCGACCAGTAAGGTCTATTGTAGGATGAGAATTTGTCCAATAGACTTCTGGCGAATTCCAGTTCATTAATCGAAATCACTCTTAGATTCTCTGACATTACGAAAGCCCCACCAATCAGAGAAAATCTGATTCTGCGCTGAATTGTCTTCTCCATTTCTAAACACAAAACGGCATTTCTCCTCTTCTGCGAGCCGCATTCTGCACAGGGGCTTACTTTACCCAGTAAGGATCGCGAGAGACTTCTACAAACTTCCTGGCGTTATCTTGGCTAAGCAACATAAATACCCTTGCTTGAGCTGGACCAGAAGAATCACTCCAAACTTTTTTTGGCATCGCTACTGATGATTCTCTGTGCTTTCTTATGCAATTTGTGTGTTATTTGTAGACGTTCAACGAAGTGGCTGTATTAAGTGTATACATCACTACAAATTGTTGTTGGTGATGAGTTTTGGTGTTGTCATAACCAACCAGTATCCAACGTCAAGATACGCAGCAAAAATGCGCAAAGTCTTCTGACCTCAACCTTTTAACAGGGACAACAATTTTGGCCGTATTTGTGGTTACCATAGTCTACTACTCTTAAACTTTAAGGAACTTGCTGTCAACATTAGTGCTAAACGATATCCAAACATATCAAGTTGCTTGCTCTTGTTTTCATTAAACAATCGTCGAAGTTCCTCTTATTACACACAGAGACCTATACTCTGAAACTTTGCCTATTAAATACTGCGCTATGATTATTTGGGGTTTCTTCCGTTTCATCTGAAATACCACCGCATACGATGTACCTAATCCATGCAGCACACCATCCAGCGACAAAGGGTGCATCTCTAAGCACTTACGACCCTCCACGTAATATACACAACGCTTTCGTATTTACCGGTATTTGTTTCCATCCACAGTCAACTTATACACGTGCTCACATACTCCCCCAAGCCCTTCGTTAAACCCCTTCCCGCAATAAATTCGCGAAGAAGACACGTTTCGAATACGCGCCGTCCCCCTCAGGACTTCGCCGCGCCGGCTCTAATCGCCATATACGACCTTCTTTATCGGCCGCGCCGGTTACCGTACGTGCATCGAACGGAGATGGCGCCACCGTAATCGAATATAGGTAGTTCGTTACGCGACGTCGTGGATATGGAATGTGTAATGGGAATCCGGGACGCTCGGTGTTAATTTACCAGAGCTTATTAAATACTATATTATGTTTTGATGTTACCTTGTGGTGGCTGCTGTGTGCCCCGAACGAGGCGGGCGCGCGATGGAGGGCGTTACCGGTTACCGTATTCGCAAGCGAGAGGATTCCCGCAAAACAAAAATCGCGTAATTTATTGTTACCGGTACGGGGAATTAATAAGGGAGTCCTGTATTTTATGTAATAACGCTCTGTTGCCGGTTGCTGTTGTTATGTGTGTGTTGTCGCGCCAACACACCCGATCTGTCTCTGTTTCAGCGGGCTGCCCGACGCCGACGGTGCAAAACCGATACGCGGTAGGATAGGTTATAGGAGCTGATCTTCGCTTTTCCTGTTGAGATTGCTCGGTGTTAATTAGGCGTGAAGATCGCGCTTTTGCGTCACAATGTTTAAGGGAAATTGATTGCATCAGTATTATATTTCAATACGGGGTTGTAAATTTCTAGTAACACTGGATACTTATTAGACAAAATTGTTTGAGTTTCTGGATTGCGCTACTACAAAGAATAATCCATTAGTAAGAAGCAACAGAATTATAGTATCTTAAGTCTTTACTTTAAAATTTTCCACTAACATAAAAAGGTCTTATAATCATAGAACTTCACTTTGTATAGCTTCAATGATAAATGCTGAGGAATGAGGTCTAAAGGGAATCTATTTAATAGAATTTTGAAGGGCTAAGAAATGTATGTCGTGAAGCTGCACGGAACGAACGCACCACGAACGAAAACAACGAAAATTACATACTATCTAAGTTAAACTTTAAAAACTTAAAAGGCCTGCGATCGTCAAAGTGATAAAAGAATCTCTTTTATCGAAAAAGTTAAACGCCATCTACTAAAAATTCCATTTGCCGTCTCAAAGCTCGTTCACCTCTCGCGATTTCCAATCTGTTTAGAAGAGGAAACTTCATAATCGAATAATTTTCCAATGAAAAAGTGAACGGCGAAAGAGAGCGTCGCGACCCTTGTTTTCTTCTTTTACGTTTCCCGCCTTGTAATGTCTTTAAAAGTGAATATCGAGATAAGAGACAAGTCTCTACGCCTGCGACAAACAAGAAAGAATTGGGTTTCAAAAGAAGAAAATGAAAAATCGATTGGTCTTCGCTCGCTTGAAAAATGTTTAATTCCGTTATCGATGCCTTAACTCGTCGGTCTTAACCGCAAATATGAGAAGGAAATCAACTTGATTAATTAATTAAATGGTGTTTCCAGTAATAGTAAGTGCGAGAATCGTTTAGGAAGCCCGTAAGGTTGTGGTATAGCAGAACTTATTTTCAGACGAATCAAGCTGTATGAATTACGAAGAAATAACTTAAACCAAGGTTGAGCGTAGGCTTTCGCAACTTTTTTCGTTAGGGTTTTCCTAGATTTCACAGCTATCGTTCATCACAGTATCAGCTTCTTCAAAAGCTCGCAATTTAAAGACTGATCGTCTTATCTTACAAATCTTAGTCAGAATTTGTCATGCTGTTATTTGTTTAATCCGGAAATTGTTGTTTTTTGCAATTTTTTTCAATAGTTCGCTAGCTGCTGTGCAATTGATACCATTATTTGATATTTACGCAGATACCTCTTATAGACGAATTTCACAAATATCCTTTTTACAGGATGAGAATTAATTGTAACTAAACTATGCTGCTTTCGTCTAATTTAAAAACAACCTATTTTCTGCCTGTTTCGAGGCGCTTTAGAGTAGAGTAGAATTGCCAAATACTACGTAGCACTAAACAATATTTTTTTTGAATACACGGCACGGCGTTTTCAACTATTTTGAAAGCTCCTGAAAATTAAAAAGTAAAATTAATTTGAAAATAATCTAGAATCTATAAATAATAATAATTAATTCACTTGCCGCAAAATTAGTGGATATGAAAAATAAATACAAATATACACATAATCACCATAAAAGAAGCAACAAGAAAGGAAAAGATGTCACATTATTGTTGCGTCCTCAATAAAATCATTATAAGAAAGTAGCATTATTTGAAATTTATTACGCATAAATATCTGGAATAATATTTTTTTTTAATTGAAGACTGTTAACAGTAATTATTACAACCCTTTCTAAATTTTACTCGGTAAAATTAATTCTTTTTGCGGTCAATATATCTTAAAATTTTCAGAATGTTCTCTGTACAGCGCAACTCTTTACTGGAGTATTATTGAAATATGACAAAAGACCCTCATATTGCGATTGAACATTGAATCCAATCTATTAATACCTTCACTTTACGGAATTGCGTCGTTTATTGTAACTCCTCTGAATGAAGAGGGTTTACTATTATTTCCTTACAATCCATAATATTTTGAGAGTAATTTTTTAAGCAGTTAATTAATAATATTTTTTATTAAATTCAAATACTTATAAAATAAAGCCGGATACCTCGCCGTTCCACTACTGGGAATGGTAGTAGGGACAGTTTCGGGTATTTTAATCTATAAAGCGTAACCCGTAACGGTGTTTTTAGAAATATATTTTTTATGCGATCATTTAACATGATTTCTAATATGCTACGTAATGGAAAGTAAGGTACCTCCAGAAGGTTTCCTACCACTTCGTCAGTTCATTTTCTGGTTTGTTACAATTGTTGGAAAACAGATTTTTTAAGCTGTCATTAATGATTGTAGCAATTGAGTCTGAAGTTATTACTTTTCAGCAACTTCAGTTGCAATTAGGTATAGCTCGTTTGGTTTTTCCGGATGTAAAAAGCCTACGACGAAATTTACTGTAGATCGTCCAGCTAGTAGTTTCATCTGCATTAATTCAAAGGTAACTATTTTGAATACTGTATAATTGTCCATTTAATTTAACTTAATTAATCTATTCGTATACTTTTACAAGAATTGTATAAAAATTGCGTTTTGCAATTTATCCAGGGAAATATTGGCTGCTAAAAACGCAAAACAGAGATTTTCGGGTGGGCCTGTGGGCTTCATTTTGTTTGTGTGCTTTTCTGGTAATATGTTGCTTTACATGAGTCTTGGGAAGTGTGGATCAGATATTACAATATATATATTTCATCACTCCATTCACCCGGCCGAGATGAAAAGAATTGTCTATGTTATCGACGCCTTCTATCTGTAAATCCATATTAAAATAATTATTGTATTTAACAACAATGCAAATAAAACAAATTAAGCAATTCGTTTGGAAAGAACTCAAAAAAAGATGCCTATTCAAATATAGTAAGTAGTATATGCGATGCAGCCTCTCTGCTCCATACTAATATGACGCTCTAAGTCACGCCTGGAGCCTAACTGACTTCCACTTTTTATTTTTAGTTTGAGTCTATTATATCTCAATTGCTTGTAAACAAATCAGAAATCAACTGATGCAGTTTCATTGGATTTGTTGGTTTAATAACCGTATTGGGAATCCGAAATTAGATTATATTTCTCTAGAAAATCTATTGTTCTGCGATATACATATTGTAATGTTTTACGTGAAGAAAAATAAAGAAAATTTCGAAATTTTATACTTTTCGATAATTATTTGGATAAAGTTAAGGGTCGTGAAATTCGAGAGTATCTCTAAAATATTCTTTCGGCAAGAAGATTAAGATTAAGATTTCTTTCTCGTATTTATCGAAATTACAATTCATAAACGCTATGTTTATGTGTTTCTGTTTGAAACTTAGCTACTTCTGATTAATTACTTTGACCCACTCTTGAATTCCAATTTGAATTCTTCAAAAAAACACATTTTAACTGAAGATTTATCTGGACACAAGTTACCTGAATGACAAATAGACTCAAAGTCAGATATCAAATTAGCGTAATTTAAAGCCTTTGTTTAATCGCATTGGCGGTCGCCTTTGATGTTCTTTCTACTATTTAATAATACATCGATGACGAAATATATGGGGAAACTATTTATTTTTGATGTAGTATAATGCAGGGACGCAACTGGAATTGAGATTCTATGTTTTCTGATGACATTTTACACCACCTACAACGCTGAATCGTGAAACTTTACTAAGAATTTCGATAAAGACTGACCGAACGATTATTAATTAATAATTAATTGCATTTTGATATGACTACATTTTACGCTGAGTCTTGTTGTATTTAGATTTTACATTAATTTAGAAGTTGTCGAAAAGAGGAAATGAAATACAAAATACAAAAAATACAAAATGATACTTATAATATCGTTCTACCACCCACGCTCTAAAGATAATAGGCCAGAAAAAGAATGTTCTTTTAGAAATCGAGCTACCTACCACTCGAGGGACCTTCATTTTCAATAGGTGGACACACTGAAGTCACTAGATGAAATGTGTGAGTGACGCTGATAACCTCTTGGACTTTTAGTAGAAATGTCTTTCGGGTGATGTTGCGTAGTTAATATTTTACTTGACGTTTCGCTGACCATGCTGCTTCTTCAGAAAATTTCTAAAGACTGGTGTTGTTGTCTTTTGCTCCTCGTTATATATCCCATTTCTATTCCGCTTTGCTGATCCATAATTTTGAAAGAATACACTGAACTCTTGGACGTTTGTTTGTAACATTACGTGTTCTAGCCGAGACAAATCTGTTTAGGAATGTAAATAGAGAATTTATGACTTTGTTTGCGATGCATTCTATCTTAAATTGTGTATTGTCAACATCAGTGCTATGTTTATTATTTATTCTTTTAATTTATATATAAATTTCTTGACCACTAATCGGGTTAAATATGAAACCATTGAAGCTGTGAGTAACACTTGTACCTCGTGAAGTTCCAAACATCTTTAAATTTTTTTACGAATATCCATCGAGGAGTAGTCGCAAAAGACCTCACAAATTTCGCTGTTTTCAGACTTTCGCGGGCATTTGACAATCTAGATTTAAATTCAGACGAACTGCTGTTGTAGATTACATATAGGTATAGGAAAGTTATTGTCACCAAATTGAACATTGCAAGATGGCTTCGTTTAATCACTTCGTAAATAAACAGACTGATTGCATTTTTGTCTGAATCACAGACATAAATTTGTTTCGTTGTTCCAAAAAAACGTTAAAAACATAAACTCGAATAAAACAAATATTGTAAATAATGTCCTTGTAATAATAATAATTTTGGAAGTTGTAATTGTACATTTACAAGACAAAAACGAAACACAAAAGCACATCTTTTTGAAATTATACTTTATTAGATTAAGATTAACCACACAATTGTTTTATCTTACAATTAAAGAAAAAGCTTTTGGAAATTAGAGCCCGCACATTTCGCTTAACTACTTAACTTAATAACTAGAATCTGTCCTACGACAATAATTTGATGTTCAAAAATATATTTGTATGTGTCGATGGAACTTTCAGTAAAAACAATTTGCAAATTATTATAGAATTTGGGGGGCTATTCTAACAAATTCAAAAGTACTTCTAATTGCAGAGCTGTTGAGGATTATGAAGAAAATACAGATTCTTCCCAATATGCAAGAATTATATAGTACGTGTTAATCTAATGCAGTAGTTTTGGTATTGGAAGTACCGGATATAATCACATTTATAATCACTGGAATAAGTTGATATCTTATTACATAAGATTTTATTCCATTTACAATAAATAATTGGCCAATATTCGCCGGGTTCTATTACTCCAATAATATTCATCAATAATAAATTCACTTTCATCCGTTATACTCCCTTGTAGACTTCTGCACTATTAGTAAACTGCCCCTTTCAAACAACGTACCTCTGACCCTTTGGCCCTACCGGTTCGAACATGCGAGCTATCATCACGGCGGGCGTCCAACTGACCCGGCTACGGTCAAGGGGGTGCAAATAGCCTCGCTCAACAGGTGCCCCATAGGTCGACCTACAGACTGAATATCGTTTCGATCCCCTTTCGCGTTTCTGCACCCGTTCTAACCTCATTTTATCGGTTCCAGAAACCGGAACACTATTGAAACATCCGATTAGGTTCCGCACAAGAGCGATTTCCAATATATCCTCGAATCGAATTAGGGATTACAAAGGTGGATTACTTGTTTTATGACTTACTTATGCTATAGTAAGGCTACCTACAGCTGCTTATCGTTTATTACAAACTCTGGATAAATTAATATTAATTAAGTGATTTTTTTTATTTACAAGTAGCAGCATGAATCTATTTCTATGAAGCGGTTACAGAAAATTCTTTTTAGTTTTATATTTATTGATTTATTTATTTGAACAAGCAGCAAATCGGTAACACCTTGAGTGTAGAGTAGAAAAGCGGTGCTCACTGCAAGATCTTGATCTTGACCAGAGGCGGTAGGTTGTTTGGAAGTACGATTACGGTGTATCGTTCGTTTTCGATGAGAAAGGTGGTCACATGTCTCAATTCTTGGGCGAGAGCGTCCGACTAAGAAATGGAAAAGGCCCGCGGGTCGGCTTTCGATATACCGCGTGTCCTAGTTTGCCATTGGGGTAGCGAGATACAAGAACATCTAGAAATGGGAGTCGTCCATCTGATTCAACCTCCATGGTAAAATGTACGTCCTGATGGGTATTTAGGAAGGTTAAAAATTCGGGTATCCAAGTCACCAGATAACGAAGGTATCATCCTCGCATCTAAACCAACATTTCGGTTTTAAATGGTAGGATGATAGGATTTGTTGTCCGAACGCTTCCATGAAAATGCGACGACCGGGGATAAAGAGCAAGAAGCCATGGTGTTTACCAATTCGGCTACGTCGGAAGGCTGGTCGTGGGCTAATAAAATATCGGTGATAATTTGATAATAACGCATTTTCGTTGCTTTTTGTTACTAAAATCCAAAAACATTTGTAAGCTTAGTCGCTTCTATCATCTTTTTTATGATCAATCCATTGTTTCTTCTAAATCTAGTGAACGCTTCTATTTACTTCTTTATGTTCCTCTTACCTTAAAATCCCATTCATTGAAGCATATGTCGTCCATTAAATAACAACCTGTATATAGTGTTAATTTGCCTAATTGAATCGGAAAAAAGGTGTGATAATAAAACGTTATCCATTACTAGATCTTCGGTATTGATAAGCGGAAATAGAGGAGGGCCATCGTGATCGTAAATAATAATCTGTGTCATTCCCGTTCGGGTATCGGTCTTCAAATCGCGATCACGGCCTTAGATATCCGTGACGTAAATTAATTAGACTAATTATTCATTTGTTTTCCTCGGCTTTTTTCCCGTTATTTACTAATAGAGTAGAGGAAATCAGAACGGCGAAGTAATTAACTTTGGTAAGAGGTAAATGCGAGGATGGGTAAGCAGGAGTCTAATTATGCGAATGACACGAACTTAAAGGCTAGTTTACTTAACAGTTTATATGGACGTTAAATTATTTACAGTTATTGCTAAGTAAATTATAAAACTTTTACATTTAGTATATGTCAAGACAGTAGTAAAGAGTACCTTTTATGCATTGTTGGGATAATTCGCTCAAACTTGGCATTTAACTGATCACTCTGTTAGTTTCCTCAGATGTCCAAAAGCTGTCTTTAAGCAACTTCTGAAACAAGATCACTACGCCTACACCGATACGATGCTCCCAGAATTTAGCATTATTTTTTTGTTATTGTTTCTAGGCGTTTTCTAGTGTGTTCTGTAGGAATCGTTTAGGTGCACTGCTTCCCAAACTGATCCTACGCACACCATCTCGTGTTAAGCAATCCAAGAGCTGCTCGAGGGGTGGCTTGGGGAATAGTACTCGGTTTATGTGGCTGCTTTCACATCTGTTTCTTAGCACTAAAAAGCGCCAAGAAATATCTTGTTCGTCGTTTTGAATGTTGTGGTATTAACTATGAGACAAACAGCGGTACAAGATGGAGTAAAAAACACTCTCGGAACCACGCTGATGACGCCGGGTAAGCAGCAATCTGTCCGTGGATGGTGTGTTTTTTTCTCTCCTTATATTGCTTTTATCGCAAATAGTCCCATCAATACCATCAGGAAGCTATTTTAGCATTATTTTTTGGTTATTGTTTATAGGCATTTTCTGATGTTTTCTTTCTCATGGTAACCATACTATTTCCAACGTACCTAACACTAGTGTACCTTCATATTTCGTGTTCACCATAGAAGCGGAAGGCACTTTAGAGGTTTTTAGATAATCCAAGGTGTTATTTGGTTGAATTGAAATAATAATTATTATTATTATTATGTGTAAAACAATATACGCAAATCACGATTGAACATCCTATGATTTATTAAATAATGTAGAAAGAAGGTTAAGATTCAACCTTAGCAATACGACCACATTCGGGTATGCCCGAATATACATTATTGCTAAGGTGACGTCACGATATTTATTTCCATCCGATTTACCTCATGTTTACATGAATTCGAATAATTCGCGTCTGTTTTAAAAAGAATTACAATATCACATTGATTCGTAACCTACAGGTTTACTACATATCAGAAAATCCTTTAAATTTCCCCTTTTTTCAAATTGAAAAACGTGCGACGAATTTATTAAAAACCATAGAAACTTTAGATCTCTTTAGGTTTAAATTTCTTACAGTAAAAGAGGAGCATCATTATTTGCGTCAGAACGTTTATTGAAGAATATGGAATGGATTGATTGCAACCAACACAAAAACTGATAAAAATTCTTTTGATTTCAGTATTAGTACAAAATCCTTTTATGCAGCAGCTCTACTTCTCAATAAAACACATCAGTTTTAATGAAATTTTGCCCAATTTCACTCAATGTTGGACGAACATCGGCAGAAACACTACAGCGGCAAGTTATTCGATAAATTAGATTCATGCAAATATGTACATTAGACACTCTCTGCGTCTAGTTATACAATTATCCGCCCCCATCTTGCCATCCATCTCTGTCTCCTTCTTAGTCCGTATAGAAGGGTTATAATTTCGCAGTTTGCTGAAGATTGAGGAATCGAGGGGAGCTACTGCTGCCACCACGGTCCGATTCTCCACTCGTTAGGGACGCGCGTAGTATTTGTACGTCTCTAAGAAGGATGTGATAGGGCTTGATGAGTCTCCTCTTCGTTTCCCCCTCCTCCTCATCCTCCTCCTACTTAACTCAACCCCCGCCCTCGGCGTCTGCTAGTCGACCGTAGCATATAGAAGCCGACCCTGAAGATGGGCCATACCGATTCCTATTTCCGTCGAGGACTATCTAATGCCGTATTAATGAACACCAAGAATTTCATTAGAGATGGTTTGTATATCAAAGTGTCCACTAAATTATGTTGCTGCCGTTCCGTCGCCCTTGCGAGGGATTTTCCCGCTTGCATTGGCGTCTATGTTTTTTGACAGAAGATATACAGTTGTATCTATATTTATGGATGGGCTTCGTTTTACTTTTCTAATGCTATAATGATCAACAATTAATGCTTCCCATATTGGATAGTCTTTTTAACTGAAAAAAAAAATTTAAGTTTATATTAGCCGATAGAGTTAATGCAGCGTAATCAACAATGGTATTTGTACAAAAATGAATGTGTTAGAGATATGATCTTCCATAAAAATTTAATATTAGAAACCATGAAAACAAACTGTAGAACAACTCAGTTATTTTAACAACTCCCAACTGGTAATGTTCAGTTATTCAGGAATAAGTACACAACACAAAAGTAGACAGGTAAATAGACCGCATAATAAAGAGGGGTATTGGCAAATATTGCGTGTCTTTCTGACAAGTTAATCAGTTTATTCGCAATAAGTGAACTGAAGTTCATATTTTGTACGTGAAAGCTAGTTGAGTTATGTTGCATCGATCGCAGTGAATGAACTAAGTTAATTAAGACTTACTTTTTAGGTAAGATACTATTAACTACAGCAGAACCCTAGTTATCCGAGGCTCTCGGGGAACAAGCTAAGTCGGATAATACGAATTTTTTTATTAACGTTTATTTACAAAAAAAAAAGCTATGAATTTTTGTTTGTTTCCACGTTTTGTAGCGCTTCTTTGCTGCTATGTTCCTCCAACGCTTTAGAAGCAAGACATCCGACGGATACGTTTCCGGTTGCTGCCCTACGAACAATAATGCAGTTTCTAAAGCTGCAAGACCCTGATGACGTGAGTTGTTGGATATCATTTTCTTCTTCGTCGTCTTCGGGTGTTTCATCATCTGACACAACAAGGCTTATTATTCCTTCATCATTCAATACTTGGACTACATCATCATCTACATCTCAGAAATCCAGTGCACTACTTATTTTGCGGACACTTATAGGATCATCGGTTTCAGTAAGTTGCAGAACATGTTCCAACAATTGACGTCTGTAATTCTTCTTGATATTCTCCATAATACCCTGGTCCATCGGTTGTAATACGCTTGCGACGTTAGGTGGAAGAAATTTATTTTACAAGCTGTTCTTCGTTTGAATGCGAAGGAGCATTATCACGTAACAGAACAGCTTGTATAGGCAAGCCGTTTTTCTGGAAATACTTCCTCGATCGCGGAACAAACTCATCGGAAAACCAATTCTTGAACAAAAAAGCGTCCATCCAAAGGCCTTTTTGATTTTTGTAATAGACTGGTAAAGCTTTCGGTGCTATATCTCTTAATGCCCTCAGCTTTGCAGATTTTCCAATTAACATTAAAGGAAATTTGTGTATTCCGAAAGCATTACTACATGCCATGATCGCGGCTCTTCCTTTACTACGTTTATATCCTGGTGCTGCAGGTTCTAAATTCGATGAAGTTTCTGAGGGCACCATTTTGTAGTTAAGCACGCTCTCATCGCAATTATAAATTTGGTCATGAGTATAATTGCCATTTTCAATAAATTCATTAAACTTTGTTTTAAAATTATCAACTGCATTCATGTCTGCGGATAACTTCTCACTGCAAATGCTCAACTGCACTTGCTGTAAATTCGTCCTTGTTCGGCAATCCTTTAACAACTCCAACTCTTTAGCAAACTGTAGGGCTTTGGCTTGAAAAATTGGGCCAGACAATGGGATACCTTTATTTCTTTGTTGCGTAAACCCAATGTTCTCAAACTCACTTTTTTTCATTGTTTTTCTTTCACCAGAAGAAGATGCTTGTATGATGTACCATTGTTCTATTTTCACTCTATTGCTCTTCCAATCTCCTACAGTCAGCTTTCCTACATTGTAGAGAGCGGCAACACTTTTTATGGATTCACTCTTATCAAGTTTTTGAAGAGCTTCGCACATCTATAACAATTTTTTTGAAATGGCGAGCGACAAAACTAATTATGCACGTATCTATTTACGCACGTGTCGACTGAATACATTTGAAATTAAAAAAAAAAAATGTTTCGTAGACCAATTTAGTGACTCAGCTCGGATAACGCGGACGGTCGGATAACCGGGCTTGGACTGTATGTGAACTATTTAGACGGTTTACTTCATTGTAGTACACTCACTGCTCTCTATGTTTATTTGATACGAATATTGTCTTTACTCCAAATTCAATAGGCTGTAGATTAGGGCTACAAAAAACGCAACAAATCAAACATTGTTAAATATGAAAAGTATATCGTATTTGACCATGGTTGACTATGAACAAAAGCTATCGGTAACATATGAGCAAAGAAACGCCAAAACAATCGAAGTTTTTTGTTTAGACATTAAACAGAAGACGATTTTAGATGCATGTTGTATTTTCGAAATAGTTTTCAGTGTCAGTGGTATTAAAATTTACAAAATCCTCACTGTCTGCTCTATTTACCTATTAAGGTTACTACATTTTCTTAAATATACTGGTACAGCAGTCGCCACGAGTAATTAGCTGCAATAATACGTTCTGAGTATTTACCTGTGCCATCTCAAAATATCTCTGTTAGGGAAGCATAAATGATACACGCTCAAATGCGCGAAATAATTTTTAACGTATAATCGTTTTTCTTAAAAGTAAAAGCACATCAGTAAATGCAAGTGAAATAAGTTAGTGTCTGAAGCAACCGTTATATCAGTGCGAACAATAGAAAGAATTGTTCAGGAAAGACATACGTTGACAAATCCAGGTGAAATAAAATTTGGAAGTCCAGGTAAGAAGAGACCGAGGCATAAGAATCTCAGTCGCTTACCAGAATACAAATTAAAAATAGTGCAGGATATATGACTCATCGATCAGATGAACGACGTGTTACGGCGTCTGCTCTACGGATCAGATGATGAAACGGGAATTGGAATGGAAAGGATCGGATACATCGTTAAGAAGAGCCTCTTCGAAAATATTTCCAAAGGATCCAGGCTCATAACAGTATACGCCGGTGGAGACATGGGTTTTATTCCTAATTGCCTGCTGATATTCGAGTCCGGTGATTATCATTCAGACATGAATGCAAAAAATTATAGCAAATGGTTAGAAGAAAAACTTATACCAAATTTGCCTACGTCCTTGCGTCCTTTCACAACGTACAAAGAGATCACGCTCCAACGATTACTAGTAAGAAAGCTGAAATGATAGATTGGTTAACGCAAAAAAATATCTTCTGTAGTACTACAATGTTAAAGCTACAGCTGTATCAAATAATTAAACAAAATAAACATCGATATGTAAGTTACAAGTTCGATGAAATTTTAGCCCGCAAAGGACACACAATTTTGAGGCTTCCGCCATATCATCCGTACCTGAACCCTTTAGAACTGATCTGGGCTACAATGAAGAGCAATGTCGCGGCAAGAAATGTCACATTTAAGGTGGAAGATGTACGTAAATTAACAGAGGAAGAAAAAAAATATCACAACAAAAGTGGGAACAAGGCTGGAAACACATCGTCGATATCGAAAATAAATAGTTACAATCAGAAAAAAATCATTAGTTGATGAAACGACCGAAAACTTAACTTCTGCAGGTTATTATTAACCATTGCGCCAATGGTATAATGAAGTTTTATGTAGAGCCAATGGTAAATTCGTTATACCTACCTACTGCTGCGCGAACTTACTCCCACCTCTCGCTATCACTCGTGGTGACTGCAATAACTGTATGTATTCCTTCCAAATTTTCTTTGTTATTAATTTCTTGAAAACAATTATAGCACTTTTCATATTAATAAAGAAGCAAAATTTACTCATAGTATCAGATCTCATCATGCCGATCCGATTTATATATGTACTTCTACGACAATACCATCTTTTCCGTATTGTTTCTATTCCCAATGAAATTAGCGCGACGGCATTTTATCTTTGCGTTATTTATGGGCCACATCGACTCTTCCTGCTGGAGAGGAGACTTCGGCCCGGAACAAATTAGCCACCCCCACGGTTCTTCCGATGATCACGAAGTCCGAGCACGTAGCAATAACACTCGAAGTCTCCTCATTCGTTCCCCGTGTATGTACAAGCTTAATGATGCCGTCTGTCGGAGTCTATTGGGACTGTGTGATGAAGGCGCTCACCGGCGTACTTCTCATTTTTTTGATGTAGTCGCCCCGGTTGTAATATGAAATAATGGTTTTCCTTCTACGGATTAAAGTTGGTCCTGACCGATGTTGTTGTCTTCATATCGGATATCTTAAAATGTTCTTTTTCTTGACCGAGGTCTATGAAATCTAGGCAATTTCTGTAGATAAATTTTCATTATAAATTAAAATTATCTAATTAAGCTTGGCAGTTGAATGTAATTTGTAAATCTTTGTATGTTGTTGTTGTATGTTGCCTCTATGTCTGTTTTTCCTTTAAATTTCGAAATGATCAAAGTCTGACTGTAATCATGATAAATGTTTACCCCACTGCGTTTAGCCATAAACCCCTGCAGGTTCCCCACCCCAATCTTTGCGAGGAGGCAGCGTTTCGCTGTGCCGACCGTATCCTGGCTGTCTTTGGATTCATCGTAATGCTAGGAGCTGTTTACCTGGACCCTAAGACTTGGAGCTAGCCGTCGTGGTTCGACTCAATCCCAAGTCTCTGGGCAACGAGCATCCCGGCAGAAATGATTTGTTGTATACGTAACGTTGTATAGGGGCGAGCCGATTGTATCTCACCGTCGGTACCGTTTCCGTCGCTAGTCGACAGTTGCCACAGTGACCGATAATTGTCGCACTTGGACTTCAATTAGCCGATAGTTGTCACTTTACGCATCCCAGATCCTAGCAGACAAGATGTTAGGTAGGTTTTCAGAGATCCGTTTCGACCATTACCCATCAAAAGTTGAGAAGGGAACTTCTCTAACATGGGGAGGCATGGGGAAAGAAGGGCCCACCGACGACCAACCAGTCTCCTTCCAGTGAGTATACGGACTCTTGCCGTCAGTTCCTAGTCGGTCGATAGGAACCAGCTGTATGTATCGGCGGGTCACCAGCGTTCCCTTAAGTGGGTTCAGCGTAACATTTCTATAGTAATGATACCCGGATTTAGTCAGAAACATATCTTAAGTACTTTAAAATAAGGCAATCGTATTGAGAATTAATCCTGCAGAATATTTCTGTCATTTCTTCTCAACTATTAAACCAGCTTTAACATAGCATATGCAACAGAATTGTGGTTTTACATTTATTACGCTTATATTGAACAAGACTAATTTAAACACCTTTTTCGCGAGATAATTCTTTACGTTTTCGTGAACATATAGATGGTTGCATCGTGCTGCAATCTCAAAAAAAATATATACCCTACCTACCTATTCGTTCTGAATCAGACCGTTGCGATACGTATATTCTCGAGGTTTTCCTGCTGTTTGGAGATTTATAATGCCTGTATAGGTGTTGCTGGGTTAACAGCATTCAAAAGATACAAAATCCTTGTTTGAGGTATATCCACGGAATTAAAAAATTCCAACATATATATCATAAGTTGGTCAAGACAGGTGGTTAAATATGAAGAATACAAGGGAACTTGTACACAACATGCCCTGACACTACCATAAAATTATTTTATTTAACCCCCATACTTGTCTTAAAAAATTCTGTGGCAGACACTTTAACTGTAGGTTTTTGCGGATTCGTCTCACCCTCTCGCCACAGACTCGCTCTGTTCCAAAGATCTTTCTCTTGTTCTTAAAAAAAGTGCCTACCATCTAATGTCAAAACCATGTAGCCCAGGTTTTTCGTTAATCTGCGCATTTTTTTGTACTTGTTTCTAATTTATATTCTTAAAATTTAAAATTGCAAAAGTTTACTTTTTTCCTTTCCTTTTTCGATGTACAACCGCGTGCGCATACTGAATTTAGTATTAGTTGTAAGTACTAGTTAATTTGAAGGTATCATGCCAAATCTACTGCTTTTAAGTAGAGCAGCATTAGATGGAGCCAGTTCACATTTGTTTCTGTAATCGGGTTCTCCCCAAAACAATGCTTTCCTAACAGGATATAGATTGTTACTTTTTTTGTTTGTTCTTTGTTTCTTAACTGTAAAATTGGGGTAGCATAATAAAGGAATTTGTTGTTGTTGTCATATATTTAAAATTCAATAATATGGGAAAAAATTGGAAAAAGTCTATAATTCTATTAAACATGTTCAAATCATACGGAACACTTCGTTTCATTTAAGATATTCTCTTCGTTTTACTCGATAATACGTCAAAGTCTCAAAAGCAAGAAAAAAAGCGAACCGTAAGCGAATGCCTTCTTGTTAAGAAGGAGTGTGCTGATGTGGAAAATTAACCCAACTCTCTTTTAATATTAGTCCGAAATCCTTGCGCGATATTATTTGCCGGCAGCCATTTAACAATGATGCAAGGCGACACGGCGACGTTCCGACGACGTAACGGGAGATGAACGAACGAAGATTGCGAAACAAAAGACGAAAAGAAATGAAATTGACAACCGACGACGTCTCGTCCTGTCCCCCGACTACCTAATTTTTATTTATTTTTAATTGAATGCCAAATAAGCAGATTTCCTGGCGTTTGTGTACAATCATACACGAGACGTTCTAGAGCTTTTCTGCTGTAATTTAGTCTCATCAAGTGACTGTAATACTTTTTTTTTCTTCTTGTGTACAGATCCTTATAGTAAGAATTGCACACCTTGCATAGAGTTTTTTTTTATATTAATGAATGTTTTTGGCAAAATTTGCAAGTGATCAGGTTTTTTTATAAACTTTGCTCCATTCTTCTACTGAAATCGTTTTACGTTTATTTTTGCACTTTGACTTCTAATGTTTTGTTGTGTACAGGACGAAGAACTACATAGATCGGTATATGAGTAAATATAGTGAATATATTCCGACAAGAGTTGAAGAAAGTCCAACCGCATCTAGCTTATTCACAAGAGAGTTGCGATCGATTGTGTCGAAAGCTTTAGGGAAATCAGTATAATTTACATCAACTTGTTTACACTGGTCTAATGCGCACAATATATATTGTGTAATGTTGATGACATTTTTTTCAGTAGAAGTGTTGGTGATTTGACAATAGCAGTTTGACATGAATACATATCCTGCTGTATAATATTTGCTGAAATAATAATAATAATAGTTTATTAAAAACAACAGTTTCAGGTCAACAAATTTAAATTTCTTGAACCAAAGTTAATCTAAAGCTATACTGAGGAATTCTTCAACGCTATAGAACTGGCGGTTAAATTGGTGCAGTATTCTTCTTAATTCTAACTTAAAACTACTTAAACTTAAATTAATCATATTTATTATATAACCTTACTCCCAAAGAATAGGGACTGTTTTCAAGGATACTCGGATTAATTCCTTTAGGCAAAATAAAAATATTCCTCACAGGGTAAGCATGACAAGGACAGGTGTTTAAATTTGTATTATTGTTGTGTACATAAACACAAGTCTCAAATATGTGTAGACAGGCTAACGGAAGAATTTTTAGTTCAGCAAGGAGTGGAAGTTTTACTCCTATCATGCATCGCAGAGCTCGTTTCTGCATCAAAAGAATTAAATTACCCCAAAAGATAATTTCGTAGGTCAGTCTAGATTGAAAGTGACTGAAATATGTAGTACGCAGTACAACAAATTTGGTATATGTTTTGACTTAGTGCATAGCGAGTCACGACAAAGTATTAGTAAAAGTCAGCCCTAAAAATTGAATTTGTTGCTGAAGCCTGAGGCACGAGCCATCACAAGTAGGTTGGAGGTTTGAAGTAATGAATCTTTGCCTTGTGTAGAATAGGAGAGTTAACGTTTAAGAGGGATTTAAATAAAGCTTATTAGCGGAGAACCATATAAATATCGTTTAAAGGAGTAAATTACCGGTATGAATCGCTTCTTCTTGCGAATTACCAACAGCCATAGCGGAGGTATGGTCTGCATACATAATTATAAAGAAATTTATTAAAAAGATGACAGATACCGAAAAAATAAAATTGAACCAAGAACCGACCCTTGCGGGACTCTTAAGGTAATAGGCAAGATGAGTAACGCTCTCCTTACAGATGCGTACCTCGACAAACTGAGAGCGATTATCCAAAGAGGATGTACCGCTGTCCCCATAGCTGATAACTTTTCTAACAAGCAATCGTGAGGTACACAACCGAAATCTCGACTAGGATCGCAAATGGTACCAACGGGAAAGTGCTTCAATGAACTGAAGAAGGACATTATAAAATTGATTTATGTTGAAATCCATGTTGCAAGGAAGAAATAATCTTAGAGTGGCCCAGAAAATAATTCAATATCTTCAACATACCGTATTCGAAAAGCCCTGCTATTGCTGAAGTAACGGAGATTGAACGATAATTGTCACCTTTTTTGAATATAGATTTGACATAAGCTATTTTAAGGGCATTAGGAAAGATACCCAACTAAAACGACAGATTTATAAAGAAGAAATTCCATCAAGCCCACAGGATCTCTTGCTCTTCAAGCTATTGAAGGTCAATAGAAATTCTTCCTCCGAGTACTCCAACAGTACTATAGATTTGATGTTATGATAAATAAGATTTGGAATATTCATGTTAGGTACACGAGGTACAGTCTCATGAGGTACCCGCGCAAAGAAGGTGTTGAAAATGAAGACTATCATATCAGGATCAGTTACAGAGCCAGCATCAGTCCCGATCCGCGTAATATCACGTCCCACGTTAATTTTATTTGATAAATTATTAATCACATTCCAGCAGGTTTTGCTTTTGTTATCAGATCTCATAGGAAAAGTAGTGTTTTTTGTATGTCATAAGTATTACCGAGAAGTTCGTCAGTATGACTTATAAGACGAAAAAACAGTCAAAGTAATGGATATAGGAGGTTGACATGTTCATATATCGACCAAAGATATGATAGGGACCGTTTTCTTTGTATTGTTAGGATAGAGAGCTCCACCGGCTACCTTGAACGAGGTAAAACAAATAATAAATGACATACAATTAACTAGGTAGCAGAAATTGCAAAAAGAGAACCGCTGCATTTGAAAAAGAAGGAGGCACTGCTGTCGGATGATAAATTACCAATTGCATTGCCCAGATTTGGTTTTTATCCACTATTTCACAATTTTTTCCAAAGTTTAGCTTAGAAAACAAAAATTTCCGACGGACAATGAGACCGCACTCAAAGGTGTCCAAACTACTAATTGGCATCTTGCACAATAGGACGTCAACATATCTTCTTTTCATTTTACATATCAAATACATAAACGAAAATAAATTAGTGATTCTCTTCCGAAAAATACTTGGTAAGGGTGGAATTGTTATTCAACTTCTTGTAATTTTATTTCACAACGTTTTTTGGGAACTGGTATAAACTTATACCATACATGTTATTAATTTCCCGGTTTTAGGCGTCGCGTCCCAAGCCTGAAAAATAACTTAACCTATTTTATCCGCTACCACCCATTTCTCCGCCGTAGCAAGCTCCATGCCAAATAAACGTCGGACGGCAACGGCATCCACGTCCAATAATAATAAACCCGCAGTGATTAATACATCAGTCGGGACATTGAAGGTGGACACGTTCATATAGTCCGAAACGTAATCAGTCCGTTACCCGTCCCGGATGTTCACAATCAAACAAACTGTCCGGAGACGGCGGGGTCCGAATTCCGGCCGGCATCGTCGGATATCAATCTTGGAGGTCTTCCGTCAGCCCCGGCCGGTCGCGACGTCCCATACGACAGATCTGCACTTGTCAAATATCGTTTAATTAAGAGAAAAACAAAAGACGCACGATATATCAAAGAGGATCGTGAGATTAAGGCGGCCGGTGCGGAAGCTCTGGAAAAGAAATAAATAAAATGGATACGGCACATGTATGGATTTCGCGCTGGTAATTTCATCTGAAGATACCAATTTAATCAGAACGGAGGGACGTCTAGATATATGGTATGTTCGTGAACTTACATGAAAGCGATGGTGATGTCCTTTGCTGTTAGACGCCTTTAGATCTTTGATGGAGTAGTGCGGAGAAATTTCGTTATACGGATTTGCGAGGAGGCCTTTGTTCTGTAATGCCGAGATTTGGAATTGTAATAGCTCGGGTTTATTTCGGTCAATTTTGACCCAGATTTGATATTTATGTACATTTAAAGCAATTTTTGGATTTATCTCAGATTGTAATTTAAGGTTTTTGCCAATTAGTAATGTAGATGCTTGACAGTGATTAAAAATGTCGTTGAAGGAGAATGGCAAAGTTATGAAAATTTTTAAAAATTTAATACGACTTGCTTTCTATTTGGAAACTACCTACCTATAAAGCCTGTTAATCCTTGAAAATTATTAAGTCTTCATCGAAACATCATGCGTCGGTTGCATGGCACAAGACGCTAAAATAGACCAAACTTTCTTAAAAACTTATCCTATTTATTTCGCTTTTGACTAAGTTCAGAAAATGGTTGTAAGAGTGTCCATCCACAAAGCATATTCATCACTTCACATATGTATATATCCCCTAAATTCAATTCAATGTAATCAATTTGTGTATATCGAATGAGAACAATTTAAATCCACCGCTTGTTTTTCTGTTGTTTGTCCTGTTGTGAAAAAAATAGCGAAAATCAATAAATAGTATCTAAATGGTAGCAGTCCTCACTTATAAGGCATCAGCATACATTTAAAAGACAACTGTATCGGGTTTTGGGGAAAAACTGGAAATATTATTAAAACAAATTGCGATGATGTCTCCAGCTCGCAGCTCAAAAGCTGTTGATTATAAGATTGAACAAAATGATAGAAAAAGATCATCTGGAGGAATAAAAATCGACGTGCTACCGCAGTTTTCCTAAAACTTATTCGTTATTGTTTGGCACTGAATATTCCTAATCATTCCTAATTATGGATTCTGCTGTATTATCTGCTGAATGCATGTTTTCATATATACAGCCTGAGAAAGGAATCGAATGTTTGAACAGCAAAACATTACAGTAGCGCTTTAGTAGAGATATTGTTTTAAGAACGAAAGAGACCTACAAACAAACCTAAATATTTTGAAAATATCTTTGAAAAAGAGACACTGGAAAATAAACATTGATAAAACCAAAATTACGGCAATAGGAAATGACGACTCAAGAATAATAATCAAAATTAATGAACGGAAAGGATACACACACTTACAAGTAAGTAACGACATTCAAATATTTAGGAGTACATATACACAATGATGGAAAGGAAGACATAGAAATAAACAGCAAAGTATTATGCAATTAATAACACATTTATAAAGAGAAAAAGGAAATATGAAGGAAAACAAAAATAACAATATACAAGACAGTGTTCAGACTAATGCTAACATACAGATGTGAAAGTTGGGTCTTAAATAACCAAACAAAGAGTAAAATCCAAGCATTAGAAATGAAATACTTAAAGGCAATGGAAAGAGTTACTCGAAGAGATTAAATACGTAATGATGCAATAAAAGAAGAACTAAGAGGAACAAAGTATCGAGAAATAACAGCTAGAGTGGTATGCGTATGGATAAAAGGCAACTAAGAAGGTTATAGCTCACGAAATCAATCCAAAAACGAACAAGGAGTAGGCCGAGAAACACATGGGACAACGTGTCTAAAAGAAGGAATGACCTGGAATGAAACAGTAAGAATGTCAAAGAAAAAGAAGATTGGACAAGATTTACTTATAAGTAATAAGTAGTGTTTTTCTTTTCATTGCTACACTTATATTTGTATTTGTAAGACCTCGATACGGGGTAAATAAGCTTAATAAATATGATTATATATGGCCCCTTTACAACGATGTAATTTCAAGGACAGAAAATTGAAGCATAGCAAGCGTATAGGTAGTCTGAAATTTCATCTGCAATAATTAGTACAAAGTAATTTGTCCAATTTTTCTTGTAAATTCTACGCGTCGGTGCAGAAAACATTTTACATTTGTTGAGAGGTTTCCATTGTTAGATTATGTGAAGTTTTGCAGTGATAATAGATAAATTTTCATCATTTTGAAGCACCGAGTGATACCAAAATATGTGACCTGTATCAAACTTGCGATTCGAATATTACTAACGGTAATAGTTGGGCCCGTGTTCTGAAGCAATATTTTGTGCAATCTTTATAGTTAAAATCTTCACAGGAGACGATATTAGAATAACCTCCGCGATCGTAGGAAATGCCACTACAAATAGTTGTAAAATCCGTGACGGGGACAATTAATAGAACAAGATTGATTAGATTGGTTGTGCCACTCTTGTTTCTTGCAATGTATGCTGCAATAAACTTATATTTTTCAACAATTGTGTAAGTATATTTATGTATCGTACTCATTGAAATGCACTTTAGCAATTACTACATTAGGTTACACAAATTGTAACAATTACTAAATAATTAAACATTCTGTAGTGAACTACCACAAATTGTACAATGTTCTTATAATTAGAATGGCAATAATGGAAAGAACAAGTAAACAGAATAATAGTAACTATTCCATGTTTTCTCATCAGTAACAGTTTTCGGTATTTACGGGAGAACATTGCCCGGCTATGAGAAAATTACAACGCCATCACTAGTGCAAGCATTCGACAAATTTGGAGGAGTAAGGTAAACTATTGAAGACCTTATTCTACGAGAGTTACGAGCTTTGGGCTCGATCCGAGACTAGGCTTGGCAAAATACACATCACGCTACACTGAGAAAAAGGTTGCGTTAAATTAAGTGTTGAGTCAATACCTAAAACTGCGTTCACATTTAATGTTACGTCAACATTGGTTCATGTTGGAGTAACACTAAATTTAGAGCCACTCTAACGGTCAAATAACTAATATGTAATATGCCCTAAACGTGTGTAATTTGCAAAATAACCGGTCTAATTAGCCACGGATAGTCAAACTCCTGCACTGAATTATATTTGATGGGCATAATACAATATCAATAATAAATTAGTGTTGGATCAGAATAAAATAGTGTTGCTTCAACACAAACGCGAACACAAAAAGGAGCATTGGATCAAGTACAATTAAGAGGTTTTCGTTGGGACATCTGCTAGTGAATAATTAATACATTCCTGTGACAAAAATCTCTTGATGTGTATTAAATATCAAAACAACATGTTGACAACCTTTTGTGAATTTTCTCCAGGTTTAAAGCATATTTTACTACTAACGATGGCCTAGTTTTCTACAATTAAATGAATTTTCAGTACAAAATCATTCCCACAACGTTGTTGCAATTATTTTCTACAGGGTACTTTCTGTCTTATTACGTTGCGAGCAGTTTAATGGACTAGAACAAGATAAAAATTCTACATTTTTCTGTGTAAAATTTTTCCAAAAAATTGTTCAAATTATTACCTTCACCAATTGCTTAAGGTGCAAACTCAATTATTCTTTTTTTTATTATTGCAATAATGCGGTCGGTTAGCCTATGGATTGTAACACATTTGGGTATTTGTGTAGCTGAGTGTTTCTCTTTCTGTTAATTGTTCCAGTAAAAATATATTTTCAATGTCATTGATGCAAAACAAAAAAAAATGAAAATAGCATCTTTCTGACTTGAAAAATTGAGTCTTACTAGGAGTACAATAGAGGACTAATAAGTAGAGTTCACCACTTTCCGTTAGCTTCAAATCAGCAGAAATCAGTAGAGACTAGACAGACTCGTGTTTGTTGGGTTCGTGTTGCCTACTGGTTTCTCCAAGAGTCAACAAAACAGAAGTCTGTCTAGTCTCTACTAATTTCGTGAAGCACACGGAAAGTGGCGAACTTTACTAAGAAGCATCAAACGCTTATTCAAAAACGTAGCTCAAAATGTATCTTTCTCATTGATTCATGTACATATTTGCGAAATGAAATAGGTGCTTATGAAACTTAAACTTAAAATAAGCAACATGGATTCAATATCATGATGATTACAGTCAGGAGAATTGAGTTAGTTTATTTTATTATTTCTTTCCTAGTCTATTCTTTTGGCTATAATTTCCATAATATTGAGTTAAATTCTTATTTGTAAAACGTTTGAATATTTAGCGATATCAACTGTGTTGCGGATGACGACCTATTTAATTCCCATTTTTAATTTAATTTAATCCGTTCCTCAATATTGCTTATGTTTTCTCATATTTTCGGTAACGTATTAATACAAAAAAACATTCTTGTTAATTCTAAATATAAGACGAAAATCTGAAAATAAAATGAATAATAAAAAAATAATAATTAACAAAGTTATTAAACCAATGTCTACCAAATCTGACAAACCTATTTCTTCTTCGTATTTTTCTGTAATACCATTACGCGTTTCGTACATTCACGTCCAGTTTTCGACGAATTCCACCCCTCGTTTTTAAAACGGATCCATATCAGGCCAATTTCTCACATATACAATCTAATATTCAAAAGATTTATATCAATTTATACCCGGAAAGCAGCGTACGTGTACCGAATTAGCGCTCGGTCCGGAGAGAAAAAAGAGAAATTGACGATTTTTCCTTCACGAGAACGAATTACATCGGGAGGCAACAATAGTACCACCAGAACGACTTTGTGCGAACTTCCATTTCGCAACGGCGGGACCCGCCTGATCAAGATAAATGCCAATACATTGTTTATGGCGCGCGGAGAGACGAAAGTCGGCGTGCCGTATACCCAAGACGTTATGGGACCAATTTGTGGAGCGCAACATATAAAGCAGGGCACGCTCGCGATGATTTTCAACAGAAAAAAGTGGAGAAGGAGAAAATGAAAAAGAGACAAATGGGAAGAAATCTACGATGCGTTAATTTGAAATATTTTTATTACCATGGATTACCGTAGAATATTATTAATCATAGAAGATACAAATTTGGAAATTATATTATTTTGCTTCGAAGTCAAATATGTTGTTTTAAGCCTGTTTTCATGATACGAGGGTAGTCTAAACAGTTTCCAAAAACAGAAACAAGTATGCCTCTTTTGCAAAATAGGCATTTACGAATGTGATGGTCCCATTCGATGAAAATCTTTGTCCTCCGAGCCTAGAAACTAGAAAAAAAGTCGCTGGGAGCTAAATCTTCTAAGAGGATGGGTGGTCTATCAACTCGAACCCCAATTCGTGAATTGCCATGCCGACCAATGAAGTGTGATACGGGGCGTTGTCTTCGTGGAACAAAAATTTCTTTTCCTTCAAATGCTACAATTTTTGCCTTCACCTTGTCAAGTAATGATGCGTAGTATGCCCCGTTATAATTTTTTTTTCTCAAGGTAGTCGGTTAGTATAACTCCATGACTATCCTAAAAAACGATTGCTACCATTTTTGTCGGTCGATGAAGCAATCTCTTCGCAGCCAATTCACTCTTCATAGTCCACCGTTTCAATTCCTTTAAATTGATTCAACAGAGCTTTGAAATTGTTCATTCGAATGCGTTGTTGGTCCTGAGTGATCAAACATGGCACTCAACGTGCAGTTACCCTACTCGTACCCAAATCTTCAGTAAATATGTGGCAAATCCTTTCTTTGGAAATGTCCACAGCCTGTGCCATTTCTCTAACTTTACGGTCATCTAGCACGATTTGGTGAACTTTTTCGATATTATCGGTAGTAGTTGTAGTTTTTGGCCGACCCAAACAAGCTGGTACGACTGCGTCTAGAGTAAGCTGCCCAAAATTGCGCTATGGTAGATTATGATACAAGGTCCCCGTAAACAGCATCCATTTCGACTTTAATTTGCGTAGGCGTGCTCCATTCGATTTCTTCTATTTTTTTAACATTATCATCTGACTGGCTGACAGACAACTGTTAAAAAACAGTCATGGCTGAAATATTCAAAAGCATCTTTCAGCATACGCCCAATTATATTACTGAAATATTTTGGGCGGTTAGTGCCATCTTCATATTGAGGCTTGAATCTTTTCAGACTACCTTCGTATCGCGTTTGTAGTTACAAAATAATATTTGATTGGGATTCCTTCTCAGCCTTTACCACTGGGTTGGACTAGAAACCGAAATCAAGACAACAACATAATTTCTTCTTATTACAATATGTTTATTTGGCAAGATTTTTAGAAGCCTTATTTAGTAACTTCTCCCTTGCACTAACATTTGCTTTGTATCTTTAACACATCGACCTCTTTCTTCACTTACGTCTTGATCACGAGTTAAATACTACCTTCAATTAAACGGTTCGGAAATCCAGTAGTAAGAGAGCCTGCTCTTGACTGTGGCAATGTTAGCAACTGTGATTCCGAGTCCTACCATTATTGATGGCAGGTAAATTTACCATTTGCACGTTGAGGAAATAATTAATTGCACCCTTCAGTCGACGAAAACTTAGAAAACACCATTTACGCAGATAAGACTATAGCGGTTATTACAAGTTTCGTAGCTTATATATTGTACTTGAGTATATTAATGAAATTATAAGTTTCGTGCCCCAATTTGTTGAAAACAATGCAATTCTTCGCGCAAAGTCAGTGTCAGCCCTCAGCCAATCAAAACTTCTTGTAAAATTTGTTTTTCCTTTTCTTTCTTTTTACTTTAAAAGTTTCTCTATCTATATTATGAATATTTTTAGATCCTCGTAAAATAATTACAAAAGAACTAAAAACCGTTTCCTTATCAACAACGTCCACCCTTCATTAGTTTGTACAATTTGTGGTAGACCTTGGTTAGAAAGTTAATCTTCCAATATTTTACTTTCATTGGGTTTTTATATCGTTTGTAAAGAAAACATAAAATTTCATTTCCTTTGATTTGTTTTATTTTACAACTTCTCGTCGTACCGGTTTCGTCGACATTCTCAAGCCTATCTGTTAGCTTCTTCTTCTTTGCATGTTCACATTTTATTAGTCGTTATCTTCTTTATCTTTCTTTTGTTTTCTTGCATTTTACTTTTGAAATGCTATGTTACTTTTCTCTTGTTACTTCTGTAAACGTTTTAATTAATTTTTATGTTGAAAAGTTGTGTCAAATTAAAAATATGTAGAATTGTAAGAAACAAACATTAAAGATTAACATATTTTTTGCGAAAAAATGAATAATTTACTTTAGTTCTATAGTTCTCTTTTATGCATTTTTACTAACTACTCAAAAGATGGCTCCGTTTTCTTTTCCACAACCAACTTCCTGTCTTCATCAATTTCGTAACAGGTATCACGTTCATTACAACTAATTCTTCTATCAATTAAAACTTAGTCAGCGTCAGGCCAAACCAGAGTTGGGCATTATTCGCATTAAATTTATTCTGATGCTAGATTTTCAACTAAATTTAGTCATTATTTATGAATAATTCCATCTTAATCATCCCCATCAATCATACTGCATTTGGTCATCACTAAATCGTTAGTCATAAAAGATAGTATTCATCAGTCTTGATTAGCGATTACTCATTATTCATTAATCATGGCTAACCGTTATTCATCGGCCATTAGCCATAATTGGCCATTATTCATGAATAATGGTTCATTGTTAGTCCTGGCTAACCGTTATTAATCGATCGTTAGTCATGGATAATCATGATTAAATACCCGATTAATTTACTGAAATGGCGAACGCACATAGGCATCCAAAAATATTATTATTTAAAGCAAGCTGGAATGAATTTAGTCGTTAATCATGTAATTGTCCTGATGATTATGATTAAATTTTTAATCATTATTCATGACTACCGTTCTGATTTTTAGTCATAATCATTAGTCATGCTGATGAATAACATTTGACCATCTCTGGGCTAAATACCTGAAGTATTATTTTATGAAGAACCACAATTATTAAAATTGTATAGTATTAATACAGTGTTCGTTCTAGTGTACCAGCCTATATAAATTGAATTAACGAAAAAGATATCTAAATACCGCATATTCTCACATATAAAATATTTAAAATTCTTCAAACTAGATTTTTTGCTATTATTACCTAACCGTGATCATACCTTTAATTTTGAACGTATTTCAACCCTCTGATAAGAAAACGGAGTTCGTTCTCTTTTGTAATTTGCATGTTAAAACGTCAGGAAATATTAGGCAGAACATTATAAAAACCGAATTTAAATCATCGTTCATAAATTTTTAACCGGCATGCCAAACGCACAGTTCTTTGCGAAAACAAGTTACCAATTCTAAATGATTAATTTCGAAAAACCGCTTAACTATCCGTGCGGAAAGTTGCGTTTGCTTCGGAACAAGGGACGTTCTGGAAAGTTTCCGATGCAAATGTCTCCTTAATACGTATACAGTGCCAATAACAGACGCTAGAGGCTGTTCGAATCAACCGCATAGCGATTGCGAATTATACTGAAAAAGCCCACCCTCTGCGTGATGTCAATAACAATGCATCTGTAACTAGATGGATAAATTACGGTCGGTTTTTCGAGAGAAAGAAATGGAAGAGCAGTGCATGATTAAGTATGAGTTTACTGGATTAACTTTTTTTACGCATTATAAGCAATTGCACTTTACAAATAAGAAAGGTCACTCCAAAGAACGTCTTATTCACTTGCTATCGATATTCAATTAAAAACAAGCTTGGTATTGAAACGTCTCTCCAAAATTCATCTCAGCTATCGTTATCTCAAAGCCTACTCGAAGAATATATACTTTTTTGCATGTGTGGAGTTCAGCACTCCACGCATGCAAATTCCAAACTGGTGTGGGACTGCATGAATACACTCAATAGGGTGGGAAGCCGAACCAAGGTGACCCTGCCCTGGGTACCAGGACACGAAGGCCATCGAGGGAACTTAAAAGCAAACGAATTAGCCCGAGCAGGTTCGTCAACTGCTGAAAGTTGCCCAATGCACTCGGTGAGAATGGCATATACGGTAATAAAAGCAACTACTAAACAATGGAAAGATAAAAAATCTCAAGACTGGTGGAAGATCATTCCAGGTCAGAAACAGGTTAAGCAATTTTTGATTGGACACCGACCTACATTCATAGCGGACCTACTAAGCAGAGACAGGAAGTCTGTTAGAACAATAGTGGGCCCCCTAACGGGACACTGTATGCTTAAGAAGCAACTGAGTAATCTGGGCCTGACAGAAGAAAGAGGATGTAGTTTCTGCCAGGTGGAAGAAGATACTGCAATCCATGCTAAATCTTGCAAAGAAAGCAAAGCTAATGTAATTGATCTAATGAAAGAGGAACAACAGTAAATCTGAAAAGGTCGCAGTGGAATAGGTCAAGAACCGCCTCGAGTAGTAATCTAGTCTAGTCTTTGCCATAGACCTTAATGTGAGTCATTCCGGTACTTTCTTGTTGCACATGTACAATTGTTCAAATTTGATATGGGTTATATATTACGCACTGTAGGAATTTTCGTATATGTTAATTTTTGGACTTTGTATTCATGTCACGACTATAATTGTCCTTTGAATTGACCCTGATGAAGAATGAAAAAGCGCTCGAAAAGCTTTGGTGTTTCTAATAAAGAAAATAACCACATTTAGACCTTTACAACCTTTTGCTTTTCTATAGTAGAAATGTCTTTCGGGTGATGTCGTGTAGTTAATATTTTACTTGACGTTTCGCTGATCATTCTGTCAGCTTCTTCAAAAGATTTCTAAATACAGTCTTTAGAAATCTTCTGAAGAAGCTGACAGAATGGTCAGCGAAACGTCAAGTAAAATATCAACTACACGACATCACCCGAAAGACATTTCTACTACGGATTACGGTCGTGAAAGCCTACACTCAACTATTTTGCTTTTCTAATTTGTGGAGTCAGTTGACGTAGATACCATTTAATAATTATTTAATAACTTTATATAGTTATTATATAACTAACTATTCCTGCGTTAATCATTTTGTCCTATAAGCAATATAGCAATTGTTAATCTGTTCATAAATAAAATATTAATTTTATTATATGATGTAATACAACTCTCATAACAAATATACCTAACACCACAAAATTAACAACAACAAATGATCTCATATATGTTCAGTTAAATATTGGAAGGAGGCTCCAACCCAATTACGAACGTATCCCGAAAGCGCATTTAACGCATAATTTGTGACTAATTTTTCGTCATCATCGTTTTCCCCTGGAAATATACGACCGCATAAATACGGATAAACAGCCGGGGTGGTGTCGATCGCAGCGGGCTAATACCGCGAACACACGTATGTCGCACGTATGTGCGGGCTGCCTCAGGGTCGTCGTGTCTCCTACCCAATTAATTACGTATTACAGATCATTACTGGTTGATAACAGGATACGAAATGATTAATTTTCATAAAGTCGTTATTAACATGGACGTTGGTATATTTTAGCTTTTACAACGATCCCTGTCTTCTGTCGCGCGATCGCGTATTAACATACGTAAATATACAGGGTGTACAGGTTATCTTAAACTAACTATATCCCTCGAAAGCGATCTTCTCTACAAAAAAAGCAAAATTGCATCTATTTCGGATTTTAGGAAGTTTCATCCTATTGATTATTAATTGCAGTAGGACTTAGTAAGTTTGTGTCTGTTCTACTCTTATACCAAATACTCTAAACTCTGTTGTATATTGGACAATCAATATTTCAAGCTCAAATACTACATTTAACTACACTTATGACAAACAAGCCGCGCAAGATGTTCGGATATTTTCTTGAGTGATTTTTATGTACGTTTATATGATTTTAGTTAGTTAACTATGAATCGCGAAAATGAACTATATAAGATAGGAATAAAGACTATCCCATCACCAGAGACCAACAGAAGACAGTCTATAAAATCGTGAAACGTTACAAAAATTCAATGCAACTCTAACCACCGCAATAACTCTAGAGAACCTGAACAAGATCCATTATAAAATTCGTATTCGTAATTCGCAATTTGGGAGCTTCTATGTGCAAAATGGCGCAAAAATTCTGAATATACGAGTCCAGCGTCTGCAATATCGTCAAATGACAGCTAAAACTGCGAAGCTCCAAGATCGCCCGCATTTACTTCTTCTTTTCCCCAAAACTGCACATTTTTCACAATCGAATCGCTCCATAACTGTGAAATTCACTGCTAATTGCTCAAGAGAAGCCAGTTGAAAACGACTGCCGCCAAAAATTATTGGCCATAGAAATTTTCCGACTTCGGTAATGATATGTGCTATAGCACAAACGCTGTTCGTATTCATCAACAGGAGCGTCAAGATCAATGTCGCCAGCTATCAGCAGCGGTTCCTTTGGGATGTTGTTGAAATCTTTTATTTGCTTATTTACCACCATCCATAGCCATCTTAAAATAATGTGAAATGAAGAAAAACAAATAATTTTAAAATTGTTTAAATAAAATATCAAGTGTGTTATATCATTCTAAAGGTAATTTTGTATGCTTTTCAATAGTGTAAAAATATATAGGGTGCTCCATATAAAAAAACACAAGTCTTGATAATATCTCAAAAAATAGGAGTTAAAAAAAATGAAAGCATGGGATTCTGCGTCAAAAAGCGCCCATTTTCACAAATAAAAAAGTTACAAGGGTTTTTAAAAATTGCACATTTTAAGAAAACGCTCTGTATCTTTTATATTAAGGAAGATATAATAATAGGGATTTCACCAATCGATTTCTCTTTAAAATCGAGCTCCACAAACTTAGGTCAGTTTTTGTTCCCTATTAAAAGTATCGAATTTGGCCCACCTTGTACATGCCACAGACAGTTACTGTAGTAGTAGATAGTACTAGTACATTTGAAGATGTCTGTACAGCTGCCCATAGTTTTCATAATGAATATAATTCTCATGATTCTTTTTTAATATCGGCACCCAGTTCCGAAAAAGGTATTCGTTATTTATTTCGTGAATAAAAAGTTCCATAGTAAATAGTCGTTAATTCATCGTATTCCCTAGTTACACGGAGCAGCTGGTACTCGTTGATTGGACACTATTATTTTATTGACAAATGCCTGCTTAAAAACTTCTTAAAGAGAATTACCAATGCTGCTCGAAGATTTTACAAAATCAAAAGCAAAAAAAAAATGTTTTAAGTTACTCCTTTTGTTCAATAAAGGAATAAGCGTCAAAAGAAAAAAGGTAACTACGAGCAGAATTTCAAGTTGTGATGAAAGCCAATCTATAGTATCACCTCCTCGACACTAAACACCACTTACTTCACAATTCTTCTCTAAACAGCTGTTTCGAGTTAAAATCATTCACCTCGTATACGTACTTACGTGTACACCCCCGACCATCATTTGTTTTGGGGCGTGGACGAATCGCGTGTGTGTCCACGCGCCGCGCTCTGTCCGCGACGGAATCAATGATAAGTAATATCCCACGCCGACTAGATTATCAGCGTTCAAGCGTGTCATTAGGGACATCGAAATGGCAGGATCGCCGTTAAAACTAATGAATTTTGATCTATTTATGGTTGGTGGCTTTTTTTAGCGCAGCATATCGTCGAGACTGTCGACGTTTCGTCGTAATAAAAAGAGTGAATGATGTAAACCGATAGAACGGTAAAAGATGTTGGACGTCCGAGATAACGATGCCGCTAATTAACTAATGTTTTCGCTGGAATTTTGCCCTAAGTGGCGGTGCGATTTAATACAGAAGCATTTGTGAATTAACGCATGTATGTATTGTATGTACTTTCAGAAGGTGAATTAAATATTTAATACGTGAGTCAATTTAATTTCGTAACGACGCTAATCGCGATTAAGCAACTTTAATCGTCTATTAAATTAATTCGTCAAATCTCAGTTTAACATCTACGAGGATAGTATGAGACTTACCCGTGTTTAGAGGTAGATGGATCTTTGTATAAAAATCTGCATTACCAACTGTGAATACTATTCTTTAATTAATTCTTTAATCGATGTCTGTCAAAATTGTGGAAAGATTTATCGAATGGTGTTATTTTGAGAGCTATTTGAAGTGATCAAATGTATATATTTGTCGAGTTTTGAAAAAAAATCAATACCGGTCAGTGATTTCTTTCTTCTTATGGGAAAATGTGTGCAGAAATCAAAGAAAAGTTGGATGCAATTTATATGGACCTTCGATGACCGCCATCATATATTGGTTTAATGAATTCAAGCGCGCCTGAACATTCGTCTTTGATGAGGAGCAGCCAGGTGGTCCCGGTATGGTGACTACGGACGATATGTTTGACGACGATTTGTTTTTATTAATGAATAAAAACAAAAAAACAATCGCGTAAAATAGCCGAATGAAATCAAATACAACCACCCGATTGTTTTCGACTCCGTCAAAAGACAAAAGTGTATAATTGGATCTGCTACAGAACTGCTTTGAATGCTAAAGTAGTAGGACAGCGAGCACATTCTGCCCTTTCGATAGGAACCTGATAGGAATCTATCATTAAACTGCCATTAGCAAGTGAAGTATACGGCGATCATTCAATAAGTACTTAGAAAAAGATAGAGAAACAAAGTATTTTCTCTAGATTTTTATTTATTTTTCAATATAATCTGCATTTAACTCACTTTTCCTAGCGTATCTCCAGCTTTTTTAAGCCCCCAAAAAGTATAATTTGAGGTTGTCAAAATAGGCATCTGTTTTTGCGATGACTTCGTTGTTCAACGTTCAACCAACAACCATTGTCCGAGCCATTTCTTAAAATTTGGAAATAAAAAGAAGTCCTGATGGAAGAGAATCTTTTCCTTTTCCAAATGAGGACATTTTTTTCTTGACTTCTTCGCTAAATCGGTCCAATAACAACGCATAATACTTTCCAGTTATTGTCTGTCCTTTGTCCAAGTAATTGGTGTAGATGATTCCGTGTGCATCCCAAAAAGCCGAGGCCATCACCTTGCCAGCCGATTTCGCTGTCTTCCCGTTCTTCGGAGCCCGCTCGCCAGAGTGTAGCAGTGTATCCATGTTTCGTCCATAGTTATTATGTATTGACGAAGAAACTCGTCAGAATTGCGATGGAAAAGTGTCACAACACCCTCAGAGTCGACCACACGGTTACATTTATTCTTCACCGAGAACAAAGGTGGCACCCATCTTGCCGATATTTTTTTCACGCCAAATTTTCCATGTAAAATTTTTGTGCTACGTTACGTATTAAGTTACTTACTCAAGTAAATAAATTTCCCCGGTTCTGTTTTTCCTATTGCTTGTTCTTTCAAAACAAAACTTGATCTAAATAACCAGTATCTAGAATCATAGCAAGATCTATCTCCAATAACAAACGGATAGCATGTTAAACATCTCCATTACGAGTTATGTTTTCAGAGCACGGAGAAAAAAAAGCATTGATCATATTTTCTATTTTCAGAATTTTACCTCGAAGCTTATTTGGAAAATAATTCCCTTATACACTTATGCAAAAACTGCAATATAAAATGCTTGGAAATTTGCGATAAAAATGTTGAAAAGAAGTCTTAGTTTTGAAGAGTCACTTAGATTTTATAGTGGAGAAATTTTCACGTGCAAAAGCCGAGCGGTTGTAGTCGAAGTACTACCCCCGCAGCACGTAAATAAGTCAGAATCACCTGTTAAGTCTGGCGTGGAAGAAATGCTTGCAAACGAATTGTACATAATGGCAACTGGAAAGCAGAAACAAAAAATATACCTTTTGCCCTTTCTCCAGGGAATATAGGTGGAAAAGTAAGCAGCTGTTAAGAAAAATCTGCGCGTGACTTGACATATTTTTTTTCCGTCTTTCGTAAATACTGAAAATTTGCATTTTATACCAGTATTCTTATTAAAATGATGTAGTTAGGAAAACGGTTAATTAAAAAAATAAACAATCCTCCAATTACATTTAGACATATGTTCTTTTATAAAACATAGTCAATTAAATGCGTGTGGTTATTAGTAAGTCAAAAAGAGGGAGTGACGGCTGCTAACAGAACAGGAGTTCCATTGCTCAAAAGCATACCAAACAAATGCTATCTGTTTCTTTCATCAGCTCTGATTACAGCTTCTTACACTAAACAATAATTCTCCTTTTTTTCATGGCATATTGCTATACGCGTGTCGGAGCGCTTATATTCGGTGAGGATTAGTGCAGCGTTCTCTACGCCGGACTTGGAGTAGGTGTACCTACATAATCTTGACAACTTAATAGTATCATATATACAGTCTGTCCATGGAATTGGCGCACAAGGGGAAAAACTTTTTTTTTCTACATTTTATGAAGAGAAGTATTCTTTACGAAAGTTTTTGCTTGCCTTAAAACCATTAGAAGACATTAAAATGCGCTGATAACCTTCTGCATGCATATAAATGTTGAAAACGCGTTTGCCTACTTTCAAAAATTTAAGTTAAAGTTCAAATTATTGTCGATAATCGTATTACCTTGAAATTCTGTTGATATTTAATTATTTGTCTGATTAAAATTTAACTGACACGACATTTGCAATCACGAAGATCACAATTATGCTAACATTGCAAATCGAATTTATTTGATTAAGTGTTATGGAATTGGTGATATTTCATACCGAACAGCAATCAACAAATTTAACGTTAAATTCCACGGCATTAATATCTTTGAAAAAACTTGGAGAAAAGAAATTTGATGAAACTGGCTCTGTTGTTAGATAGAAGAAAACAAAGAAACAATACAATGAAGATGATGCATTAACTGTTCTAGCTATGGGATCTGTATTAGAAGATCCAAAAAAATCACTACGTAAGAGAGCGGCGGAGTTGCGTGTAAGCAAGAGCTTACTGCAAAAAGTCTTTAGGGAAAATAAGATTCGCCCATTCAAACCCAAATTTATTCGTACTGTGGAACCCCGGGACGATGCGTTTAGATTAGAATTTAGTACTTGGGTTGGTGAAAATGTTATGGAGGATCAATTTTTCCATCATAAAATTTTATTTTCGGATGAAGCTACTTTTACCACTAATGGTTACGTGTGATCCCAAAATTGCAGATATTGGGCAGAAGAGAATCCAAATTTTCGTATTAATCGGAAGGAGCAGCGTTATAAGAAGGTAAATGTGTGGTGTGGAACTTTATTCAATAAAATTATTGCCCCCCTTTTTTTTGAAAACAATTTAAATCAACATAATTATTTGGATATGTTACAAAAAATTTTTTTACCATCGTTGGAGGACATTAACAGAGATGCAGTCTATTTTCAGCAGGATGGATGCCCTGCGCATTCAACTAATTTAATTAGAAACTGGCTTGACGACCACTTTCCTGAAAGATGGATCGGTCGTTTTGGACCTATTCATTGGCCAGCTCGCTCGCCCGATTTAACGCCGATGGATTTTTATTTTTGGGAACACGTTAAACAAAAATTGTACGAAGATAATAATTTTGATGCGAACTTGGGAGCATTAAAAGATACGAACAGTAATTAGTGAGATTGATATAAGAACATTTAGGAACGTTTACAGAGAATTTATCTATAAGGTCGAAAAGTGTGTGGAAGTAGGTGAAGGTTACGTTAAATAAATTATTTGTTGTTTTTTTATCACATTCGAATTTATATACATTAGAAAATATTTCATAAAGTCTTATGTTTATGTTATGTCTTATATTTATAATAAAGAATTTATTTTAGTTAACCAGAATATTATTGAATATTTTATATCTAAAAATTTGTATAAAAAAAAACTAAAACATAAAATGGTTTAAATAATGTATCAACGTTCACTGTTCTATAAGATTGCACCAAATCTGTGAACACACTGTATAATATTAATAAACATTTCATATTAGATCATTTTACTCTATAAGAAAACAATAAAAATTCAAACTCAAACAAATTTATTTGTGTCTAAGATTCAATAAACATTTGCCGTTCCTTGAATTATAATAAATGATAAACATACTAATACATTGAACAACATTCTTCAATTGTCTATTAATCCAGTTAGGGCAAAATTTTAGGATTTCTCTCACAATGTACGTAAAACCACTCTAAGCAAAAACAAGAGTACTTCCTGAATTAATTTTCGCAGGTCCTAAAGACACAGGTGACTACAACATCGTGGTCGAGATCAACGTATAACACCATAATCTGCTTTCATGCTCTACAATATATCGTTTTCGAAATATATACAACTGTCTTCACCTTGTAAATACCATTTCCACCTCATCCTTCTTTTCCTATTTTTCATATCAAACAGGAGGTAACCTTTCCCGGAATAAAACAATATTAAATGGAAAGGCGAAAAAGTTCTCCCTAAGCACAAGCAAGCAAGCCCAAAGAACCAAGGGCGAGGGGAGGAACGGTGTAGCTATAGAGGATGAATGCCCGACACGACGGCGAAGAAAAATTAGTAAATACAAATACAAAGCACTCGCTAAAACATAATTTCTCCCCGATACATCCGCGGGGAGACATTACCATTAACTATGTAAAACAGTGGGCCCTTCGTTCGCCTCAAAAAAGTCTCGAAAACGTTTCATTTTCGTGCCGTTTCGCTCGCTCACCTGTCCGGAAAGGCGGACGGCGCAAGAAGGATGGACGCCGAAGCTTTCGCCGAACAAACGGTGTTCGAAGCTCGTCCGTAGCCCCCCTCCGATTGTCCCTCGCTTGCCGGCCCCCCGAGGGACTTTGAAATAATTACCGCGCTCAAGTTAAAAACTCGAGAAAAATTGTGCTTCATTTTTTTAATCATTCACCTTTCGCGAGGGGCGGAAACGAGCGGTGGAAAGGAGCGCGGAATTCGTTCTGGAGGGGGCCAAAGTACGAGAGGAAGTGGCGACAAAGATGCCGACGAAGTAAACGAGGAGGAAGTTAAATCGGTCGAGATATTTTCCTCTATTTATTCTTATTTTTGTGTTAGTCGTGTAGAATCGTAGATTGTGAAATGTAACTAGAATATTAAAATGTTATCTTGGAAGCGCTTCCTAGCTTCAACGAAGAAAACGGAAACAGGGCGATTTTTGTTGTAGTCTATAATGCACAGTACATTATAATTGTTAACACAACGCTTCACTTACTTAGACAAACTAAAAGAATACTTTGATATAAATAATTCTTGAATCAAACCCACTGCGCAATGATCAATCACTGAACAATATAAGTCTAACATAACTAAGTTAATGGGCAGTGTGAATAAACACTGTTTCAGTTAAATAAAAATTGAGCTTTTACTACAGCTGAAAAACAAAACCTATTTCTTTGAGCTTAAACTAAATTTTCCAGTATTTGCTGAATAAAACAAGTAAGCACTTAATGTAATTCAGTAATTAAGCTAGCGTAGCCACTCGCTGTAACTTTTGACTCAACACGAAGTAAACCGCATCGTTTCTCGGAAACGGCTGAAACATAAAAATTAATTCTTGGGTAATAAATTAGCCGATTTGATATGCCGTTTAATTCGTGTTGACATCTACTGTAAGTCGAAAGCTACAGCAAGAGGCTACGCTAGCGTGGCCACCAAAGAATCATTTCAGAAGTGTAGTAAAAGCCATTTGAATAGTTTGAGCAAATACATCATCCAGAAAAATACAGAATTCGTTAATCGTAAAAGAGTTATGTTACATCACGATAACGCGATACCACACACAAGTTTGATTAGCCGTTCAAAAATATTGGGGCTTCAGTGTGTCGCCGTACCCGCCATACTGACCTGACCTAGCGCCGTCAGACTTCCACTTGTTTCGCTCTTTTCAAGACTCCTTCCATTGTATGTTATATTCATCATTCAGTTTTTCGGCGATAAACGTAGATTTTTTATGAACGAGGAATTATGAAGCGCGTTAGAAGATAACAAATTGAGCAATATTTAATTGATATTTACTTTTGCTCTAGATACGCTTTTTAAAATAGGAAAAATGCGTAATGGCTTTTTCGACAACCTGAAAGTTGGACGTGTCTATATATGGTTTCATCGGCGCTTGTTCAAACACGGTCTGTTACTCGACTCGCAAATTTGAAATTTCGACATATAATTTTTACGTAATATTAGCTCGTCCACAACGGAGCGCCCAGTATATTTTTTAAGATATTCCTCTACGACGGAATTACCTCAGGCATGCTTTACCGACAAAAATACACAAACCCGAGCAAATTGGATAGTCCTTATTTTACATTGAGTTAACGTACCCAAATTAATATGAAAATTAATTTTAACTAATGAAGTAACAGAAAAATGATGGTCCAAATTTCACAAAATTCTCTAAATAATAACTAATGAATAGTTAGTTACCTATTAATAATTTTTGTGAAGTTTGGATCGTACTCACATAAAGTCAACATGGATTATTTTAATTTTAACTAAGCTGGTACGTAAAATTAAGGAGACCGCTTCAAAATAAATCGTCAAATCAACGTATTTAGTGGGAGAGACGCATGTTCCTAATGTTAGAACATTTATTGACGTGCATAATCGTTTGGAAGAAGTTTTGTTTCGCAAAAGCAATATAGGTATACACTACCGGCCATAAGTGTTTACCCACCTTCATAATTGGCGATTCTTCAAATATACTGTATGTTATCCCTATAAAAGTATTTGTATTATTAAACTGTAAGTACGAGATAGATTATAATTGCTATGTAATGTTATGTGTTACGTAATGGGCCGACTGGCATTAAGATATTAGAAATGATCCTTTTTTGCGATTTAGGTCCATTCCGGTAGCCGGACTAGATAAAGAGCAGTTCCTGGGAAATGTTTATTGCGGCTGTCATGAAATATGATAACAGACGACACAGGCACTTCAATATAATGAAAAATTTAGTTTACAATTAGCTTTCCCATTGCAAGCAGCGAATACTGAAGAGTTTGTGCAAAGTGTTTTAAAACAGCCGGTAAAATTAAAGTAATGTCGGCAAGAAAAGAATTATCCACAGAAACGCGCGTTCAAATAGTGGCATATTACAACAACGGTAAAAGTAACAGAGAAATTGTTACATTATTGAAATTAAACCGTAGAACCGAGGATTATAATGTGAAAAAGTATCAAGCAAGTGGTAGTGTATCGAATAAACGGCGACCCGGATGGCCAAAAATAACAACACCAACAGAAGATCGTGCTATGGTAATGACAAGCAAGCGAAATAGACGAAAAACAGCGCCAGAAATTGCTGCCGAAGTGAATATTTCGCGTCCAAAACCAGTTAGTGTCACCACAGTGAAAAGGCGTTTCGCGAAGCTGGTTTGTATGGAAGGATTGCTATGCGGAAACCGTTATTACGCAAAGCAAACAAAGCTAAACGGTTAACATGGGCAAGAGAACACAAAGATTGGAACGTTAGGACGTTGGAAGATTGGAAGAAAGTACTCTGGACCGACGAATCTAAATTTCTCACTTTTGGTTCAAACAGAAAGACATTTGTTCGTAGATCGAAAGGGGAACGAGCACTTGCATCCTGTATTATACCAACAATAAAACATGGAGGAGGATCAGTATATGATTTGGGGTTGTTTTGGCGGTGCCTCTGTGGGAGATTTCGGAGAGGAATGCTATCCCATCTGGAACATGATTAATCGGTGAGAACTTCCAGCACGATAATGATCCCAAAAATAAACTGCCAAGATATGCCGTGAGTATTTAGAACAGCTGGAGCACAGAAACCAAATTATTGTTATAAAGTGGCCGCCCCAAAGTCCAGATCTCAATCCGATCGAGCTTTTGTGGGAGGAACTCGATCGACAGGTTCGAAAATCTGCTCCAACTTTGGCAACAGTACTTTGGACGCAACTACAGGATACGTGGAGGAAAATAGGGCCACTAACACTAGCGAAGCTGTTAGAAAGGATGCCGAAACTGTGTGCGGCAGTAATAAAAGCGAAAGGTGGACACATTGACGAATCCCAAATTTAAGTAAATTTATGATTATCATTGTTAGAAAATTGACAAGCACGTTATTTTTATAACTGTTAAAGTACTTTGTATAACCACAGAATAAAGGTTTATTTTATAATTAGTATTTGACTTGTTTTTGTAATATTTTAAGGGTGGGTAAACACTTATGGCCGGTAGTGTATGTATGGATTTCCTTTTAACATTAATCTTTTTTTACAAGAAATTTACACAACAATGGTCTATTCATTGATGATGATGATAGAAAGGTCACCTTCGTGAACGCTTATCCATTCGACTATAGATGATTTTTTAGTCATATTATCTTGCAGACTAATTTTAGGGTCAAACGATCAATAAATAAATTTGTAATCAAATAGAGGACAGAGAATGCAACAACAGTAACATATATATATATATATATATATATATATATATATATATATAAATTATAGAAATAAACACAAATTTCGAAAACTCCAAACCAGGTTATTTCAATAAAACTAGTCAATAGTGACAATGTAAAATATTAGAAATCAAACAACGTAGAACACTGGACTAGACCAACTGTTTTGTGTTGTCGTATTGACAAAATTCCCTATATGTCTATGTGCGCGCGACATTGAAGAGCGTAGCAAAAAGCCCATGTAACTATCCGGATATATTTATTAAGTATATAATAGACACATATAATAGACACTTGACTACGAGGAGATCTCAGTCGTATGTTGAAAACACAAACATCTTTTTACTACCGTTAGAGTGTAGGCCATTAAAATTAATCAAAAAAAAAAAAGAAAAGAAAATGCCAAACGATTTTTGTGTTAGTGAAAATGTGAAGGAACTTATTGATGGGATAATCTTAAACCATAGCTTAGATCCTACAGAAGATATAAAATACGCATTAGCGTCTGAATCTGGCGACGGCTATACATCGCAGGCAATCGCCGCGACCATCACAACCTCAAGCGGAATCCACGAACTGTTCCTAAAATGTATGCTGTGTATAACACCAACAGAAGCAATGCCCATTGACAAAGCTTTCGCGAATGAAGTTCTTTTCTATGATATCGTCTATCCAGCGTATTCTAAATTTTTAAAAGATCGCGATGTTGTTGATGGATTTAGAGATGCTCCAAAATGCTACGGCACCTGGCAACAGAACATTATCGCAATGGAAAATTTAAAGAAAAAAGGTTACAGACTCTTCAACTGTCGAGAGGAAATAATGAATGAGGCTTACATCACAATGGTCTTGAAATCTTTCGCGAAATTTCATGCAATTTCATTTGCATTCAAAGATCAAGAAAGGGAAAAATATGACAAGTTCGTAGAGAAGTGCCATGATTTGCTCCACGATGAGAAAGGTAATTCGGTAATTCCGAAATTGTTCGGTGGTGGTATCAAGGATTTCTTGGCTAATCTGGATCCAATTGAAGATGGTGAAATACTAAGCAGGTTCAAATTTGAAGATTTAATGGCATCCGTCTCTACTTCTAGAAAAACCAGCGATTACTTAGTCTTATCAAAAGGTGATTGTTGGAACAATAATATGTTGTTTTTATATGAAGTAAGTTTGTTTATCAATATATTTTTTCTTCTTCACCTAGTGCGTGTGTAGAAAATAATTCCTTCCCTGAGCAATTTACAGAAAAGAGAAGCGGAATCCGAGTAGGGGAAGTGTGTAACAATTTTATTTCGAATAGGTGTATATATTTCGATTTGTTGCAATATTCAGAGATTCTTCTTATTTTTTTTTTGTTGCTAATAATTTTTACGTGCATGTTCGACCGTATGAAATTCTCTTTCGTGCTTTCTCTTATCAACTTTAATTAATTCTATCTTTCAGTAATATCTTATTGCTGAATTATCTAGTTTGAATTTTAATATTGTTTTTGCCAAATATTATATTCTACCGTATCGCTTAACCCTTTCTGTTTAACCTAGTGCATATCTATCTTCAATTTTTTTTAATGTTAATTTCTAACGTTTAATAATTATTTTACAGTTAAAGCTTCTTGTAATTTAATTTATTTTATTTATTATCCAAATTTATTCTTTTTTTTTCTTCTTTGGCTTCGTTATTCATTTTCATATTTTTTTTGTTTTATCTCCCTCCCTAAATTTGGTCCCTTAGTTCCTCCTTGTTGGCTATTTTGCATTTTCAGGTATTTGGAAAAGAATCCAGTATCGATTATCACGGCACAGTGGTTTAAGGTACCCATATACCGGGGAAAAATTCCAAGGACAATTCGAGGTGCCAGCAAAGCTGACTGAGACAACTTCCTAGGATCATTGGTTTTTCTTTTTATCTCTTTCTTCTTCTTCTTCTTATTATTATTATTATTATTAATATTATGAGAATAACCATTACAAATTCAAAAGAAATAAATTTTTGATTAAGTTTTTGTTAATAAGGAGTTATATATTCCCACAAGCTAAAAGTACCTCCTCTTAGCTTGTGGGAATATATAACAAGGTTTTTTTTTGTAGTTTTTTCTAAAATAAACAAAACTCCTGGCGACCTTCTCATAATTTATATCAATAAGAACTTTGATGGACCTCTGCCATACTCCACCCTGAACGCTGCTGTAGTTGGAGACACAAGTTGTACCATTATGGTTATAGATGCATTGCCGAAAACTCCAAAAATACTCAAAAACTTAGGAAAAGAATTATCTTCTGCTCACGCACTGGATAGACACGCTGTATAACCTGTGTTAAATCTCATTTTAGGATGGAAATACCAAAAATCCCCTAGATGTCATGTTAATTGACTGGCAACTGTTATATCCTGCATCGCCTGTTTTCGACGTGTCATACATTTTCCTAACAGCAGCTTCCGAAGAAGCTCTAAGTAAAACGGAAGGTTATTTGAAATTGTATTATCGAGAATTATCAAGGCAGATCAAGCAATTGGGTAGCAATCCAGATATTCTATACCCTTTCTCTATATTCCTAATGGAGTGGAAGAAATACTGCAAATATGGATTTGCTATGGGGTGCTTGGCTATAAAAGTTATGCTATGCTCTCGGGATGAAGCGTTTAATTTAGCCGGATTGGATCCGAAAGACACGGAACAGTGTGAAAATCCGTTTCCGAAATTTGACAATCAAGAGGAGTACATGAAGAGGATGAAACGTTTGGCAAGATTTATGATAGATAATTCGTATATTTGAGATAAAAATTGTCATTATGGACTATTTTATTTTATATTTTAATTTTCAATAATTTTCGTTGTAGCTGTTATAAAAACGAAGTGGGTTCGTTGTTAATTATATATAATGCAAACGCAATGGTTTTAAAATTGATATGTAAACATTTTACTTATATTATAATAAATAGTTTCAAATTTAGAAGCAATGTCTCAATTTTATTTGTGCTATTACATAAATTACATATTACAGTGAAGCAACTTATTACAAAAGCGATAAAACATTCGATGATACTATTTTTATTATATTATATTATGTTGATGTTGAAAAAATCTTTTATAGTATAATAACATGAAACGCAATTATCATTTAAACTACTTGCCTATGTGAGATGAAAAATAATGTTGTAATAATTATTTGGCATAAATATTTAAACAAAGAAGGTCAGGTTCAACGTACTCGGTTCAAACTAAAGAAATAGACATGACATAAGAAATTTTTATCTTATTGTTATTAAATTTAACAATATCTTTTTGTCACAATACTGGTTAATAAATCAAAAATAATAATCTCGCATTTTTCGTTTTTTCGTTCTTCGTACTAAGAAAATAAATGAATCTCTGCCAAATGTCGAAATATTCGTTATTTGTATATTTTATTAAATGCATAAATAACCAAATTAGATGAAACAAATGCAAAAGATATCGATTAAAAATCTTCTATGTCCACTGCTGCTTTTATTGGGCATAGAAAACGTACACTGCCGTTCAGAGAAGTTCGGTTGGTTGGTAAAAAACATGAAAAGGTTACAGAAACAAACGAAACTAAAAACAAAATGCAATTTTATTGTATGTACAGGTAAAAAAGACAAAAATAAATAAATAAAAAGTTATTCTGGCCTAATATAGCATACTGAACATTATTTTTTTTTTTCGTCGAAAAAACCTCCTTTGCTGTTAATCACCGCTCGAACTATTCTAGGCATTCTTTCGATAAGTTTTGTTTTCGATAAGCTTATACGAGTTATTTCGTAGCATATTCTGCTTTTGCATCTTATTTTTGGATTTTATAGCCAACACTGGTTATATGCAGTCGTGCAGACCATTATTTAGGAAATTTTGTATTTTTATGCGTATGATAAGCGATTCCCGCCTGTGACTGTTTTAGATTGACAAAAAAATAAAGTCGTCCAGATATACATGAATAAAATTTTATAACAAACTTCCAAATAATTGAGAGTTGTCCCGGCTTTACAAACAAAATTAGGGGATTTCTTGCTAGCAAATGTGTTTCTACGGCCTCCAGGAATTTATGAACTATTTTAGAGGCTTTAGAATTATGTACAATTGTAATTCATGTGAAATATATGACACACATACATACTTTAGGTGTACACTGCCGTTCAGAGAAGTTCGGTCGGTTGGTAAATAACATGAAAAGGTTACAGAAACAAACGAAACTAAAAACAAAATGCAATTTTAATGTATGTACAGATAAAAAAGACAAAAATAAATAAATAAAAAGTTATTCTGGCCTAACATAACATACTGAACATTATTTGTTTTTTCGTCGAAAAAACCTCCTTTGCTGTTAATCACCGCTCGAACTATTCTAGGCATTCTTTCGATAAGTTTTGTTAAAATGGATTGTGGAATATTAATCCATTCATGTTGCAGAATATTCCGTAAATGTTCTTGTGAAGTTGGGCATATTTTTCGAATCCTCCTGTCCAGTTGATCCCACAACAACTCTATCGGGTTCAAATATGGGCTTTGTGGGGGCCATGTCATTACTTTCAGGGTGTGCTGTTCTTCTTGCTCCTTTAGATAGTTCTTACAAACTAACGCAGTGTGTTTTGGGTATTTGTCATGCATGAATGTAAAGTTACGGCCTATTATAAGCAATCCTGATGGCACTGCATGATTCTGGAGTATTGCAAAATAATTTTCCTTCCTCATTACACCCTGCACTCTGGATATATCTCCCGTCCCAGTAAAGGAGAAACATCCCCACACTAACACAGAACTACGCCCTTGCTTCACTGTAAGCACAATGCAGTTCGGGATCACTTTTCGGTTTTAGATCTTCGGACATAAAGTCGTCGATTTTGCCCACAAACCTCAAACTTTGACTCGTCACTCCAAAGCACGTGTTTCCAATCATTTAACGACCAATCTAGATGAGAACGGGCCCACTGTAGCCGTTTTGCTCTGTTGCCCCGACGTAATAAGGGTTTTCGAATGGCAATGCGTCCATGAAAGTCCGCTTGTTGAAGTCGACGTTTTACTGTACTCGCCGAAACTTGTTCTTCACGGCTGCTATTTGTGGCGCTGTTAATTTTCTATTGCGTTTGCTTAATAATACAATTCTCAAATCTTCAGCTTTTGTTGTTTTCCTAGATGCTCCAGGACGAACACGATTTTCTATAGTTCCAGTTGTCCGATATCGCTTTACGATGTCATTAACTGTTGAACTTGAACTCATATTTATTTTTTCAGCAATTTGCCGCCCCGAATATCTTTCTTCAAACAGCGTAATAATGCGTGAACGTTTTTCTGCACTGATAGGCTTGCCACGAGCCATTTTGAAGTAAATTTTCTTAAAACTTTCGTGCAAAAACGACAGATGCACACCAATACACGTTTAACAGTAAAATGAAGCAAATTTATATCTTTACGCCTGTGATAAATAAACAAAAATGATACTGCGGTATATTTCCTAAATGTATTGTTCGTTAATAATTCCCAAACGACCCGTTTCAAAAGATCGGTACTTCCGAGAAATTCTTTGAATGATAATAAAAGGGACTTTACTGTGGTTGTGGCAATATTTCTACTTTACATAATAATTTATGGCTTTAATCCCTTAGAAAAGAGTGTATGCTTAATATTTTTCTAATTTTAGGTATTAATAATTGTATACAGTGTGATATAATAGATTTTTATTGTATGACCGAACTTCACTGAACGCCAGTGTACATATTATACTGCTAATCCGGAAAAAATATCTAGAACACCAGATTAACATTGTAATATATTCGACAATGTTCTAATTTTAGTCCGCCTTTTTGCAATAAAATACATAGCACAATACCCATACCACCATCGCCGCCACCAATTAAGATGGTTTAAAATCTAATGATTTTTTTGCTAATCCCATTTTGTTGTTAATCTCAGTTTAGTTGAGCTTCTAGAAATTGTTTTCGTACGTATTTTGTGTTTTTTTCCTTTTTCCAGAGACCCCAGACAATATCCTCTACCTCATTTGGAATTATTTAAAAGCTTTCACATCGAGAAAAAATGCATTTCGAAATGAAATATTTAATCACTTAATGTTTCATAATGCAGTCGTCTAATTCTATGCGCCCCGCCTGATCCATTGTACGACTTAAATTGTACAGCCTGATCCCTGTCCCCCGTATACGCGCCCTTAATACGGTAGAAACAGGCTATTAGTCGCTACATTGTTTTCAATTGCGAAAGAGGACTCATTAATAACCTCTTCGATGGCGACCCGCGAAACTAGCGCCATCTCGCTTCGATAGCCCGTTTCGAGCGGGGAGAGAAGATGGATCGGAACGACGATGTAATAGTGCTTATAGTCTTACCGTGAGAGAGAAGATTCAGCGAAATTATTATGTAAATAACTCCCCGCATTGTCGGGGCGTCGGGCGTTATAAAAAGTGGCAGTTTATATTTGCCCGACTTTAAAACTTGTTGACTAATTCATGGTGACTTATTTTTCAGGTCTTCAGTTTTAAAAATTCCCCGCAGAGAGACGCGTCTAATTTTCCATCTTCGTCGGCTCCAAATCGGCCCCCACCTAACTAAAAGAGAAAAGAAATTATAAGCGAAAACGAGATAACCGTCATAACGGATCTCTTCGAAAACCAGTACCGGACTAAGCAAATGCAAATCATTAAAATACTTAGAAGTTTGACCATTCTTCAAGGAAATCTAATCTCAATATAAAGTACAAAATTTTAGAGGCAAATTGTATTTTCAACGTACACACTGGAAGTTAGTTAAGTTTGCCCATAGATTATTATATTATTCTCATCCTTGCTCTTTCAACTAAATTTCACAATCATGTATAAACTGCCTTCCAATCGTCCTTTATTGGTTTTCAATCAACCTTGTTTCCTTTTTTCTCCTAATTGTTAAGAAACTTTGTTCCATTCATGATGTTTATTTACATTTCCAATAATATCGGCAGTTTCAACTTTATCATTTCCCTGGTTAGAAAAAATGATTCTGAAAAGAAAAAGATAAAGTGATGCAGAAGTGAATATGTTAATTTAAAGATTTTCAAGATGTTGTTTTATGAACTTATTTTTTTCCGAAGAGAAAATGGATATGTAGATTATTCAAAAAATCAATTAACTATAAGAATGGGCAAAAATTTGAAACAAAGGTTGTTAAACAATGGATAAACAAGCTTGGTTTGCAATTTTTTTTTTTAATATTTTGTTTTATAACAACTTCCGTAGTACTTTAGTCCTTTAATTACGTAGATTTCAAAATACTTCATCAATTCCTTTTGAGATTTTCTTTATTATTCCAACCAGCCAGTCTTTCTTAAAAGTTCACAGGAAATGCCTTCAAGTCATTGATCACAATAAGTAATGTACAGAAACATATTAGTCCGAGTAAAATAATTGATTTTATGGAAAGTATAGATCGATGTAATAATTAGTATAATTTTTGGCTGGATTTAGTAATTCAAATATGATTTGGAAAATCGTCTCTACATTCTCCAGCAAAGAAATCTAATAATTATACAGTAGCTGATCGACACCTACATATTATCTAGCTACATCCTCGGTTAGAAAGATGGTGGTTTATGGACGGGATAGAGATGGAACATGGGTGAAACAAGCAAATTTATATCATAAGCACTAAATTCATGTTTTTTTTTTTTTTTCAAATTTCCAAGTTTTTATTTTAAACTTTTAACATTTGCCTCTCACGCAACGTTGGTATTATATTATATTTTCTAAGGTGCACACACGTACTAGATTTAATTGCTATTAATATTATAATTATTTATAATAGATGTAAGATACTTTAGTATCTTGTTCAAGAAGGCATTTAGACAGAAAAGATATTATATAAACATAGGTACTACTTTTTCTATTTACAGAGCAGCAACGCATTTAATTCTTATTGGTTTAAAAATGATTAAAATGATTATTGCATGTAAAAGCTGAGGAACAAAATTTGAGAAATTAAAATGACGACACTCAAAACGAATGAGTTATGGAATGAGATAAGTGCAGCTTTTAACTTAGATTAGGTCCCTGTTGAAAAACCAAGCAGCATAATTTTCGAAAAAGTTAATTTAACAGTTTTGTGCAGCTGAATATGGAATGTTGTTTATGTAATGGTAACGGTCTTCATGCATCTAGAGAGTGTCGTCGAAGTGTCGAATGTTTCCTGACAGGCCTCAACCTTCTCGCTGAGTTTTCGGCCGTGGCTTTCAACGACTTAGAGAAATTGCTTCAGTTATTGTTCCACGTAATAATCGAGGTAATCATGCTAGAGAAATTAATGTAAACAACGAAGGAAATGTAGTTGATGCAGTGTTTGACAACCTCACCTTGTACAAAAAATTGCGGAAGATCCCTAGAATATTATGGAAAATGACGCAAATAGTACTAGTGGCACACACAATTACCATTTATGGACCCTTCTAAATCCACATGCTGTTAGATAGTCGCGATTTCAACACCGTTTTAGTGTGAATACTTGAACTGGTGTCTTTAACCAAGAATTATTTCAATTAGAAGATTTGCCACGCAGGCTAAATTCAGAACACTACTAACTTTTCTAGATGAAACGCTTTTTGAGGAGATCGGCGCTCCAACTTGCTACGATAGACACGTTGAATGCCAATTTTCCTGAAGGATGGATTAGTAGTAGAGGTTTTATTGCTTCGCCCCCTATATTTTGCGACCTTAGCCCCTAACATTTTTTCTTTGAGGCTATTTGAAACAGCTGACTTATAGTGTCGAAATAAACATACGCGGACAATTGCTTGACCAAACAGCAATTAGATTTAATGGAATTCATTACGACTCTTTGGTTCATAGGTATTTGAGTTCAAGAAGGGCATCTTGTAATGTAACAATGTAGTAATTATTATTATTATTATTACTATTATTAAAGTTGCATGTTAATAATAATCTCTAATTTGCTAACATTTAAATCTGTTTTAGTTCTGTAAATAAAAAAGCTAGGACCGATGTTTATTTAATATTTTTTGTTTTAAATGACTTGCCGAACAATATGTCAAAGTTGTTTACGCATCCAGTGTAAGCAACCAGCCCCATGTTATAAAAAATCAGAGGACAGGCAACAAAAATAATAATAAATCTGTCCTCCTAGACACGAAACCGATCGCTTGCGATTAATGGGAATTTGTGAGAGAGTAGAGCTTTCTTTTTAATTTATGCTGTATTTTTAGCTACCTCCAAAGTATTTGTTAAGCCCCTCTGATACGGACAATTTTTTTGTCAAATTTAATATAAACTCCCTAGTAGCGCAGACGGTTAACGCAACGTTGGCTGCCGATCATATGGCTCGACGTCGGTAGCGTCGTGACTGCATTACGTGAAAGTATGAATATTTTACATTTTTGGCCGAACGTTGGCTCGCAGCGTTCTCGCATACTTACCTGATCTTTGGGAGAACAATCTCCTTTGAGGTGCACCAACCTTTAACGAATATTCCCTGAAAATTGGCTCACTGTTGTCTGCCGACCCTGACGTCACATGTTTACAACGCTTGGCAACTGATCTTTAACCAACGTTGCACCCACTGAATTGGTTCAACATCGTCTTGCTTAATGTTTAGTGCCAAGCGTCATTTCCCAATTGTCCACCAATGCTTAACTGATTTTGCTGACCTAGATCCAATCGATACCCACCCAACGTTAGAAAAAATCTTACGGACACTCTACTGACCGCAGCTAACTGTCGCGGATATTAAGCCAACCGTACGGCATTATGCCAACTGAAGGCCAACCGTCAACCAACCCACTGTCCTACTGAGAAGCACAAACAATACTAAGTGTTTAGTCGTTTTCGTGATGGTTCTCTCTCATTTCGTAATAAATGTTTCATCGAAAATGATACTCTGTCAACTATGGCTTAAATATATAACATCGAACTAAACTTGAGAAAGTTGGTTTTAGAGGACCTATCTACAATATTACAGGTTTTTACTTGACGTTATTGAAGCAGAAAATTGAAGGGAACCTTTGCCATGTTGAGTATTGGCCATTGATTCAAACAAAACAATGTAAATGTTGCAAAAACGAAAGAAATTGATCTTTTTTTTTCTCTATCACGTACAATAACAGTAACGTAGGGGCAGCACTATATGGTATCGTATTCTAGGGAAACTCATGCTACAGTCTCAAGATCTTCCGACAGCAAAAGGATTGCACAAAAAACATATTCGATCTGCACAAAACATAATTTACTTTCATCCTTCTTTGAATTGTAAAACAATTCTGTTGAGTATATCCTCTTGTAATTGTAAAACAATTTACTTACTTTTCGAAAATAATAAATTAACATTATTAACTGATTAACTAAATAAATATCATATCATATTACACAACGGTACAGCTTCTACCAGAAGGAAATCTTTTCACCAAAGTTTGAGACAATATTATGACCTCTGCATATTTTTTCTTTTCTAAATTCTCCCAATTTACAATCATTTAGATCCGGCCCTGGCGAAAAGTTGAGCTCGAACCGTGAGAGGGTGGACTTAATAATTTTTCAAGATTAACAATAAAAACCATTGTCCTGCGACCTGTGTACTCCGACAGGAAGAAAAAGGAACACAAAGTTGTTCAATTAATATATTCAGAGGCATTTCGTGCTTCTCAACTTCGGTACTCTGACGGTCCCCTCCTTACCATCCCTGTTACCGACCTCATCCCAGCTCGGTACATTATGCTTTCGGTTTTAATTTTTTATTCTTGAAAATATTCCACCGAGATTAATAAGGCTTGAAATGTCTGGGCTAGAAGCTGTGGGGCGAGAATTAAATATGAAAACGGGAACCTACCTAAAGGTAAAAGGTGGATAGAGGAAAAGAAACGGAAGCGGCGAGGGGGCGAATATACGGAGACGTGCTAGATCGGCCAAAGGTAGGAGAGGTGGTGGTATTTGCAGTTAATAATCGCTGTACGTTTAAAATTGTTTTTTTTTGTATTCCGGGAGAAAATCCGGGTCCCTTGTTTCTCGTTAAGGTTCTCTTTTTCCCGGAAAAAAACTCCAACGCTGCGCTGACGACGGGCTTCGTTCCAGGTATATTATACGTAATTCGTCGACTCCGAAGCGTCTGAAAACGTTTGATGAATTCAGATGGAAGGAATTAATGAAAATTTTACGCCTCGAATTGGTGGATAAATGTTCGCGAGGAGAAAAAATGAAGGTGAGGTTAAAGACAGAGAACTTTTATATGGCGAGGAATATCTACGACGAAATTGCAGGGAGTTTCAGTAGGGATCGTTAAAAAAGTTAGCATTTCTTCAGCTACGAAACGTTGAAGCGAATTAACAAAAGGAGAAATGTCGTTCTTCATATAATTATTATTAATCATCTCTTGGAAAGACTCTGCAATATGTGCTATTCTGCTTTTTAATTCGTTTAAGTTTTGAAGTAAATAAGATGCTATAAATGAAAAAATTACGTACAAAAAAGATTACTGGAGAGATACGAGAAAGAAAGAAGTCTAAGATGGTTCCTGCATTTATTTAAAATTAAGTAAAATTTAAATGAAAGCTCTCACAAGGTATCTCTTCAAACAGGATTTAGTGCCACATAAAATGTTGTTTGTCATATTACGACCACTGTACGCTATGCTAATAATTAAATGCGAATCGACTAGCCTCGTAACATGTTGCCTATCGCAGATACGAAATTGGAGGTCAGCTAACTAACATACAATTTGATGGGCATGATAGTATTACTATATGTACCTCATCGAGGTCGGAAATCTGTTGCCACAATGATCCCTTTTTACCTGCGAAAATATACAAAATATTTGTATATTTGGAACTACTTTATAAAGAGAATTGTAGAAAATATATTACTCGCCAAATACGGTCGCTCTTCTTTCACAGCATTATTGAAACCTTCCAATAAGTTGACATAACACTCGCATTAATCGTTTTACTCTTTAGAAAGTAATCAACGTGAACTATCCCAAAGATTTGGTTAGCCGATAAAGTGGATTTAGCCTTCTTTAGCGCCGATTAGAAACGAAAAATTCACTGATTGGACTGTTTTTTTTGTCTCTGATGTGCTATAATGCATCCAAGTTTCATCAACAGTTATGAACCGACGCCAAAAATCATTTGAATTTCGCTTTAACATCGACAAACATTCCTTTAAAGTTGACATACGTACGAAAAGCTACTTTATGTTCAAATGAGTTGAAGTGGGATGCCTTCACCTCCTTTCTGATCATTCATTATCATGTCCTAAATTTTTTCAATCATTTTTGATGTGGCGACCTCATTTACACAACACAGACGTTCTTCATCAAAAATGCTCGTACCGACGCGTTTAATTCCGCTGTCCAATATCTTATGGTCGATAATAAAGCTGCAGAGTTCCCTGTGTTCTTTTATCTCATCATTCGTTTTATTTTTCGAAAACAAATATCTGATCACTGCCCTACATTCGATTATTGTTCAATCACTGCAATTGATCACTTTAAGTGGTATTCATTCAAACTAACTGACGAATCTGTTTGAAAACTTGACAGGACTCTTGTCAACAAATTGTTCGTTGCATTGCTAAGTCTTGTCAAGCCAATGCAGCAAGTCACAAACTCGCTAGTGATACACAAGAAATAGTCCATTCGCCCAAAAAGTCGCATAGAGAGCTTTCACAGGTCATCGCATTTTTAGAAAAGATCTCGAGACATATCCACGTAAGATTGTACAAAAATCCAAATAAAATATTCTATATCAATTAATCTATTCACACAATTTGATTTACAGAGGAACTGTATTTAAACGATTTCTGCATTTTTTTAGATCTAAATAAATATGCTTTCGTAGCAAAACAACCGATTCGCAAAAGAACCTGAATATTTAGTGCAAATCTCTTTCAATATCGTTCGGTGCGCTCATTCCGGAAGTCGAAAGCGGTAAATCATCGATGGACATCCGTTGCAGCCGCGTTTTTTAACCGCTAACCGATTCCAGGGATTTTTCCTCCTTTTTCCTCTTCGCTCCCCTCCTCTTGCGAAGGTCCTAACGTCCAGCCCCCTCCCGCTTCGGCGGTCGATCCCTTTCTGATTAGCGTTCTTTCTGTCCCTGCGACGGCAGCGCTACCACTACAAGCAGCAGCCGAGTAGGAGGAAAAAAATTATACGCCCCGCGTTTTATCTTTTAATATCCAGGTTTTTCGTTATTTATTGGAGATATTTCCAGGGCTTCGTCGGGCCCGCTAAATACGAGCCGCACCGGCGGCAATTAAAAGAAAAATATTGGAGGAGCGGTTATAATTGTAAATAGGGAACTCGGGTATAATAATTTTTAAATTTACCGTGCGATGGCGGTGTGTATTTAGTTAGGGAACAAGTTTAGATTGTGAAAGTTGTTTTTTACGCTTTTTAACGGAGTGGGAGATATTAGCCAAATAATACGACGGCGGGTACGGGAGATGGAGAGGATTTTCGCTCTCCAATATTTGGCGATGGTAAATATAACGATCGAAGCTGGAGAATCGTTAACGCGGATGCCTTCCGTAATGCTATGAAGCTTTTTTTTTGAGTACCTACGATGAAGTATGAATCAATTCGTGTAAGGCACACAAACAGCAGATTATCCTTCATAAGGGCCTCGCAAATAATTCAGCTAACACATATTTTTTGGAATATGTACCGAATCATTCCAGGCTTCTAAAAGTAACTGCTATAAAACTTTAGAACAAGAACGATTTAAAAGCTATAAACTACACAACTTTCAGCAACTTCTACAGCAAGGCCATTTTTCCCCGAATGAACTTGCTCTAGACAGGATAAACAGAACTGATGAAAATCCAAATGGCCTAGAACACATTTTTGCTTAATGGAAGCGTAAAAAGACGGTAAAAACACTGGAATATGGTCCAGAGGAAATCCTTATTTCATTTGAGAAACACACACGCAGTGGTCCCAATGGAGCGTGTGGACAAGAATAGTTGAAAATCATATTATTGAGCCATTTTTATAGACGAATCATTAAATAGTCGAAAATACCTCCAACTGACACAATTCTTCCAACTATACAAAGAACTCCAATAGGTGGCAAGATATTTTTTCAGCACAAAAAGGCTCCTGCTCATAGTACAAATGAAATTGCAGAACACTCAGCTTCTTTTCGAATGGCTTAGGCGATTTGAAGTCTACTAGACTAGAAGTCCAGATTTCGCACCCTTGGACTTTTTGTTCTTTAGGGTTATATAAGTACTAAAGTGTTTGATAATATTAGAGACCTGGAGATTTAGGAAAACTGAAAACTAGAATACCTCAAGCTTCTAATGGGATTAGTATCAAGAAGCTGCAAAATGTAAAAGTATATTTTCAAAATTTTCAAAATAAACTGTCACTGTTCTCCTAATGGGAGTCCCTTATCCGACAGCTATGTATGACTCTATTTAAATAAAATTGCAATTTTTAAGTTTATGTAAGTTTGTTTCGCCAAATAATGAATGTTGTGATTGCTCACTGTATTTCTTAAATTGAAAGTTGTAATTCAAAATCCCTTTGCCCTCGCCTCGACGCAGCTCCCAGTTCAAGTCTAAATGTTTTCTTTTCTTAATTAAGTTAATGATTCATAATTTTGATATTGAACAATCCAAGTAGACTTAATAAGCGCTCTTTACAGGCCACATCTTTAATTTTAAAGCTGGAAATGTTTTATCAAAGATACAAATAAATAAACGTAAACAAGCAGCTAGCGATAAAACTGTGGCTGAAGGTGTATCTAAAATCTATTACACCGTTTTCTAATTTCACTCTTGATTAAAAGTTCCACCACCTCTTTCCAGATATACGTCGATATGTCAAACATCCTGTAGATAACCGTTATCACTTACTCATATCCTTCAAACTTAAACGGGAAATTACTACTAAAGTAAGTCTCTCGAATAAAATTCTCCAATATTATTGAGACTACAGAATTTTCTTCTAAAATACCGTCAAACGATATAATTTTTTATATATAATAGCAAGGGGTTCGGAGACGTATCGTCCTGCATTTGAAAAATTCTCATCTATAAATTATAGACTGAAATTTCGCAAGATTACAATCCCGTCTTAAGATTAAGAAATAACCGTTATACATTAATGGCAATTTATCAAGATCCAATTACCATTTTTTCCTCGGGAAACGTTCCAACGAAGAATTCCGACCGCAATAAAACGATCATAATTAAATGATCAGAGAGGAGAGAGACTCGCGCGCAACGTAGGTACCGAACAAGGTAGCCGAGCAAACGATAGGAACATTAACATTATAGGAAATTTTTCACGAGATTGCGTCTTAATCTCCGTTATTGCCTAATTTAAATCGGTCCGTACTCCGGGGCTCCTTCTTTTATATATCTCTTCCATCCCACTCGCATGCCCGGCTTCCGTATCGTCGTCTTCTTCCATCTCTCTTATAAATTATCGAAATTATTATATTAAAAAATCCATCTAAGAAGTCAAAGAAGCCATTATCCTTACCGAACTCCGTTTAACTAATAGCTATTTTGCGGAGCCGCGGGCTATCTCTTTTTTTTTCTTTTTTTTTGTCCCTTACGGCGGTAAAAATAGAGCCGTGTAATTATGTTGGGGAGCTGATATTGGGGAAGTTGGATGTGTCTCCATAACCTTCCAATATCCACGGTTTCCCTTTTTTTTTCCAAACACTGCATTTTTCCAGCTACCCTAGGTTTGAAAAGGAAAGCTCATTCTATACAACGTCAAGTAACTCGAATATTAAAAATGGCTTTTTCAGAATATTTAAAAAGCTCTTCAGCTGCTTCTACCCAAATATCACAACGTACAAACGATGCGTTTGTAGAATAACATTTCTTTCAGCTAGCAGTCATCTTGATCTTGTTTTTACATTTGCGCTTGCCAGTGTCTACCATCTCATAATAGGGCGCTACACGTGTCCGCAACGTTTACAAAACATTCAGATTTTTCTTTTCGATCGTTATAATAGTCCAAATCGAAAAACAATTGAACGCGTCGTGGAAAGTTTGAATCAACATCTATAACGGTTCTATGCGGATAAGACAAAGAAGTGAGAAGAACGAAATGAATATTGCAGCTGTACGTAAAGATCCAAATGTACAAAGAAAAGATTGCTTTAACCCAGAACTTAAACCGAATGAGCATTTGTTGTCGTATCTGGTCTAAAAATCAGCCTGTAACAAAGCACGATTAGATTCTCTAAGCTTGGTGCGCATTTCATGCTGGAAGAGTCATTGGTCTTACTTTTCTGTTGACGATGCTGATAACCCCGTTATTGTAAATAGAAATCGTTGTCGCTTAAAGTTGACTGATTTATTTAGCTCGAATGCGATGCTTTAGACTTAGTTTCGGCAAGACTTGCCACATTGCCCATGGAACAATTTACTTATTGCAACACAAGTTCGGTAAATTGATAATTTCCAGAAACGGACCAGACAGTTATTCTCCTTGCTCAGATAGTTTAACACCCATAGAATTCACTGAATATTAAACTCAAGAAATTGATTCCTGCCAGCGCTTCCGAAAATTATTTCAATGTTGTATTCCTTAAAAAATTACATTAAACGTACTTTGCACTGAATTCAAAATAATCTTAAATTTATATATTTTTTTGTAAATCAACAACGTCCGAGGGTAGCCTGAAAAGTTACCAGACTAACACAGGAACAGGTATTTTTGTTGTTAATTTCAGTTTTATTTCCCAGAGATGATCTAATCTATTTAATCTATGCAAATAGTACTTAGCATCTTGTTCTTCTTGTTCTGTAAAATAGACGTTTGGGAATGTGACGGCCTCCCCATTCGATTGAAGTTAGAAAAGCTTAAAAAAGAGAAAAGTCACCGGGGACCAGATCTGGTGAATAAGATGAGTGGTCTATCAATTCGGAAAGCTTTCTTTCTTTTCACATGCTACCGTTTTTTCCTGCAATTTCTGCCTTCAACTTGTCAAATAGAGGCACGCAGTATGTCGATTAACACAACTCCATAACTATCCCAAAATGAAGGCAGTCGCCATCAATTTTCCACCCAATAGAACAGTCTCCGCCGTTTTCCGAACTGGTTCACCCTTTGCAATTCGCTGTTTCGACTATACATTGGCTTTAGGAGTATAATGGTGTATCCAAGTTAATCGACATCGAAGCTCGCTTAAACTGCTTCAACAGCGCTTTGGAAATGTTCATTCCAATGCGTTTTTGGTTCTGACTGACTAGCGCGGCACCCAACGCGCTGTTACCTCTTCCATACTCAAATCTTCCGTCAATATATGAAATAAACACGTTCTTCCTAGATACCTACTGCATCTGGTATCTCTCTAACCTAAATTCGACTGGCATCTAACACCATTTAGTGAGCTTTCCAGCAGTTTTTGGCTGGTCCAAGCCAAGTTGATATGACCAGGTTTAATTTCCGCTACCCGAAATTTCATTGTGGCAGAGTCACCTTAATGGCAGCTCGATATTTGATCTCTTCCATTTTTTCAGGAATACTAACATCCTCCGACGTAAACGGCTACTAAGCGACAACTGAGCGACCAATTCGACTGAAATTTGGAGAAATATCTTCAACGCATGCGCAATTATATTGTATATATCGGGGGAGTCTCTTCAGACAATCCCCATTCATAATAATTATTTTTTCATTTGTAAAGATTTACTCCTTTTATAACTGTTATTTTCTTTTCAGTCACTGCTACCTCAACAGCCACCATTATTCACACCGCATGCACTAATAGTCAACGAGTCAAACACTTTAGTAGCTGTAATGGGCACAAAAGGGGTCTTGGTGGTGCAACTACCTGCTAGATGTCCACCTTACGGGGCATTTGAAAACAACAAAGAGCTAATTTATTGCAGGTAAGTTGAATTTTAGCTTGTTATTTGAAATCGTGATAAGTTGATAAGTTGGAAGATTCTTGAGTATGTTTTCTTACTAATGATAATCTGGCGATTTCTGCCAAATCAAGTACTTAACTTAAAAGAACTAAAAAAAAAATTCTAAACATATCGGCAAAATATGTATTTCAGGTACTATAAAACTAAACTTATAATTTATAGTTTCCTATTAAATAAAAAAATCTCAGATTTCGCAATCATTGCAACCATCGAATAAGACACCTTCGTGCCGCGTAGATCGCTAAAAGTCTTGTAACTCTGCTTAATATGAATATCTACAATGTTAAAAATTACATCATTAAGACTTTTTTGTTTTAATAGGATACTGCGAGTTATCGAGATATTAAATTAGCATTCCGGACATGATCTAATTTAACAATACGAAAACTAGGCAGTATGAAAATAAAACAAAAAAATACAATAAAAATTTCCATTTAATATCCACATGCATAAGCAAAAAACAGATATTCATAGTAGAAATGTCTTTCGGGTGATGTCGCGTAGTTAATATTGACGTTTCGCTGATCATGCTGCCAGCTTCTTTAGCCTTTAGTCTTTAGAAATTATCTGAAGAAGCTGACAGCATGATCAGCGAAACGTCAATATTAACTACGCGACATCACCCGA